>APFE031609519.1:132522-205882 GCA_000404065.3 Pinus taeda
ACCCTTTGATCAAATCTTCTTTTATCTTCAATAATTCAGCAGAGAGAAATAGTACAATAAATCTAATTTATATCCGCAGTAGCAAACCCTAGATCAGCAACATCAGCATTAGCGACTTCATCATCAAACTAGGGCAGACAAAATCTCACAAACCGACCGTTGGATCGGCTTGATTCCACCACCAAAAGTTGCGGCTTCCAGAGGAGGTACCGATGAACCTACAGCGCAGTTCAGATGAGGAGATCTTCTGGTCCACGCAGGTCAAACGTCACTTCTGCAATTGCAACTTCAATTTCAGCAGCTTCCTTCAAACTAGGGCAGTCGATATCTTGCAAACCGTCCGTTGGATTGACTTGATTCCACCACCAAAAGTTGCGGCTTTCAGAGGAGGTTCAGATGAACCTACAACGCAGTTCAGATGAGGAGATCTTCTAGTCCACACAGGTCAAACTTTACTTCTGCAGTTTCAGCAGCTTCCAGCTTCACATGTGTGAGGGAGAGACCCTTTTCTGCGCAGTAGAGAAGAGACTCTTTTCTGCGCAGTAGAGAGAGAGAGATGTGTTGAGATGAGTGAGTCCAAATGAGGAAAAGTCCTCATATATTTATACACAATGTTGGTGTTTGAATAGATGCGACTGTTGAGCTTCTGAGCCTATATGAGTTGTAGGTCGGCTTGATAATAATTCCATAATCAAGATAAATTCATATCTCCATGAATACTTATCGGAATCGGATGATCTTTATATCAATCCTACACCTCTCGACGAGAGGAATCTAATGAACATATTATCAGCCATGAATAAGATGACCCACATGAAGTTTTGCCCTAGTTTCCAATTTTAACAATGATTAGTGTTTACATTTGAATTTTGAGCATCATCTCTGACATATGTTTTTGCAGGACAACATAAGTATATACAGGGTATCGGTTATATCTCTATGTCTCTATATGTCACAGTTAGTTTTGATACCACATTTTGGATGTCCTATTCTTGATACTACACATTTGATGCTACACCAAGCATGCTAAATCTATATGATGTTGTAAGTTTATGTTATTTGTCTTGTCATAGTTGATAGAATGGTCTCTATTGTTGTACTTAGAACTTGGTCCATCACAAGTCTAGGGTCTGTCATTAGTTTTTATTGTATATATCTTTAGGTCAGTTTTGGATATAGTCTTACATAGAGTCCAGGCCTATATCAAGAGTGGGAGTCTTTGTCTACTGCTGCAACAAGTCAACAACAAAAGTGACAAGCCAACTTCAGGTACGCATTGTAATTTTAATTTGTATTTATTTATTATTATGCACTTACATGTGTTTTGCAGGCAGAGGTAAGTTGAATGGTATTTTGTTTTGTTTTGGGATTGGTTTCACGGGGCAAATTTTGCATGCATGTAGAAGAAGATTCAAGTACAACATCAAGCAAAAATTCAAGAGTAGAAGTATCAAAATCAAAGGAAGCATTGCAACGGGACATATTTGAAGACATGATAGCCATCCAGATATCGTGAAGTCTTGTTAAGGCCAAGAGTCATCATTGTAAAGTTGTAAAAGAGTCATCATTGTAAAAGAGTCATTTGTAAAGAGTCATCATTGCAAAGTTGTAAAAGAGTCATTTGTGAAAGAGTCATTCTACCTGGAGGCGAAGAGGCAGTGTTGGGAGGTATAAGGGTCACTGTTGGGATGATGTCATGGTTGGATTGCAGGTCATAGAGTGATTGGGTATTTGTTCAAGTACACGAAAATCATTGTACATCTTATTGTATCGTGGATTGTTGTCCCTGGTTTGGGAATCCACAACCTTTTCTTATTTCAGTCATTATAGGGTGGTAGGGAGGTGCTAGGCAGGTGTATGAAGTCGCCTACAGGTTGGGCCTATGAACACTTCAAGGTGGTAGGGTGGTGCTAGGGCGAGTTGTGGCTTGCTAGGGTGTTGGGGCATCCATTCAGTTGATTACTGAAGAAACCAGGGCGTTGGGGCGTCCTTCAAATGGAAGCTGGAGAAGAATGTTTTTCTAGAATTCTAGGAAGTTGTTGCTTTCATTTCAGTTGGGGCTGAAGATTAAAGAATTTATTAGAAAAGCGTTGGGTGGTTTTTGACCCGGAGGGGGTTTTCCACCTAAAATTCTTGTGCTTACTGTGTTCTTTTATTTATTGTTATAACTTATTACTGCATAAACATTAATAATAATTGAAGATTAACTAATGCTCTGAAAAAATTTAAAAGTGCTAATTGCTAAGGAATATTGATTCACCCCCCTCTCAGTATTTCCAACAATGGGTATCAGAACTTGGTTCCTTCAGTAACAACTTAACTGCTAGAAGGCAGTTTTCAGAGCATAGAGATGGGAAAGTCAAAGAAGTAGGTTGCAAGGATTTCAAAGGAATGTATAGGTACAACAAAATCTGAAGAACGTGAGTATTGTGTACCAACCCCTGATTTTGATGCAGATAATTACTAGATATGGGAATCCAAGATGGAAGTACATTTGCAAGCACATGGAGTATGGGAATCAATTATTTCTGAAGACACATCTACCGACGAAGCTAAAAGGTACAATTCAAAGGCCATGAATGTAATTTTGAATGTTTTGCCAAATTCTCTGAAAACAAAAGTTGGTCAATGTTCAACAGCTAAAGCTCTTTGGGAAAAGCTTCATACTCTGTATTCAACAAAGCAATCAGGTCAAGATGTTATTGAAAATTCGTATCCTTCTGATTATGATGAAGAACGGGAGAAATGAGTAAAACAGAGTTTCAAGATCAAGTGATCAAGGTGATAAAGGAACTCAAAAGTCAAAAGGAAAAGACAAGACTTTTGGAAGCAGAATTGAAGACAGCAAAAGAACTCATCAAAGAACATGAAGAATCTGAGAAGATGATTAGCAGTCTTAGAACTCAAGTGGAAGAAATCTAGAATACAGAGACACGAGACCTCAAGAAAGAATTCCAACAAAAGCAACAAGAACTCGACACAGTGTTTGCAGAGATTAGCAGGATCACACAACAGAGGCAAGAAGCAGAAATTGAAAAGAAGGAATCTGATCAAAGATACATATTTGCAGTTGACCAAAAGCAAAAGAAATTAGAAACATCTTCAGTAGAAATAAGCAAGCTCAGGATTGAAAATGAGAAGCAAAAGGAACAGATATAGGTTCTCAACAGAGAAGTAGAGAAGACTACTTTTCTCAAGCTACAAGTTGAGGAGGCAGAAAAAGGAAGGAAGATCTTGAAAAGATGGTTTCAAGAAGATCTTGCTCAAAAGCAAGAAGAACTTGATGCAACCCGTGATGAGATCAACAAACTCAAGGGATCGCAAAAAGAACATTTACAAGATAAGACAGATGAAGAAGCAATAAAGAAGGCAATTAAAGATAGTAAAGCTCCAATTGATGAAGGTACAAGCTCCACATCTTCATGATTCTAAGAAGGAAGTCGGGGTTTCTCAAGTAGTACCACCCTAAAATCCAATGGTCAATAAAGGAGATCCCATGAGACTAAGATCCAAGAGTAACATCCAAAAGAGGCCAATGGGACAGAATCATAAACTAAGCCCACTCTTTCCACCGAATCCCCCCAATAGTCCATGCCCAGAAGTGTCCATGATAAGTAAACCCAATGCTTAATTACCAAATGTCAAGACATACCTTTGGGTTCGGGAAGCCCACCTTCAAACATACAGTCAATACAAATGGGTGAGGGACCACATGGTTGGCTCAGGTGGCGGAGAAATGGCACAACGAGCTAGTTGATAATTGCAAGGGCTTGCTGGCTATCGGCTGAGGACCATCATGGAGAAAAATTTCTCCTAGGGATATCACCCACAAAGTAGTGGGTAACAAAACCTAGCCAAGCAAGAGAACTGCGAGGTCATGCCTTTTAACCGTTAATCTAAACCCAAATCTAGAGAGTGTGAATGACAGTTGAGGTAGTTTGTCTTAAATATATATCAACCAAGCTTATGCTTGGAGGTAAATTTTAGAGATCATAAAAATGCAATTTAGATGCTAAATTAATACAATTGCTTCAAAAGAGACTGACAATTAAATAAATGCTTCAAGTGTGAAATGTCTTATGAATATCAATAGAGAAATACCATTCCACTTTAATGATCAAATTAGCAATTAGTAATTTGAGCACAAATGTGAGATTAGCTTATGCTAATGACCAATGAAGCAAGCGATAATTACTCAATGAAGCAAATGTGAATTAGATCAAGAAACTAGCTACTTCAATGAAAATGAAAATTATATCAAGAGGCTCATGAAACCAAAGAGAGTTAGTCTAAGATAATGGTGACTGAGCAAAAATGAAAAGTAAAAACTAGATCTAACAATTAGATGATGCAATGAGTAAGAAATAAACTAAGCTAGCAATGCAAAATGAACAAGTTAGTCACCACCATCCAAGGGATCCTCCTTCCAAATGAGGAGGTGGAATAACAAGGGGGAAACCCCCAAGCTCCCTCAAGAAAAGATTTCTTTTATTATTTTTACAAATGAAACCCTCTTAGAGAGAAGTGAGGGTTTTTATCTAGAGGAGGGTTTACAAAATGTAGCTTCAAGGAACCAATACGCTTACTCAAACGACCAAGAAAAATATAAAAATTATTTACTATGCCTAAAGAAAAATTACAATGAAAAATTATTCAAAAGAGAATTCGCTTTCTCCTCAAATGAAATTCGCTCAAAGGGTAGACGTCCAAATTTTAAGAGCAAATTATGCACACAAGATGGAGAGAAATACCCTCTTTTTTCTTGTGTCCAAGAGAAAAAGGCCTCAAAAAATATAGATCTCTTATTTTCCAGCCTTAAAGTGTAAATCCCTTCAAAAAATGTCTTAAAACCCTAGCCATTTAGTAGATCTGCGCAAAGAAGAGAAATAGGAGTGTTTCTATCCACGAAAAATGGTACAAGAAGGCTTTAAAAAAAATTATATCTCTTGGTCCTCAAGCCTCCTTATAGATCTTGTCAAAACATCTTCAAGAAAACCCCTCTTCTTAAGCCTCTCTATAGATATGTGCACACATAAAACACAGAGATAAAATCTTATGTGAGAAAACTATATCAGAAAAATTATTTAAATGGGCAACTAGGACCAAATTCCACGTTAGACAGCTCATTTGATGGAGATGATGACTGTATTGAATTCCTTCTTTTGAGAGGACCAAAATCGGCCTTAAGATTATCATATTTGGACAAGCATACATGTGTTCTTGAATTTATGCCCACAAATGTGCAAATTGTTCAGGGCGGTCACATCATCATGTAGGCTCATGAAGCCCAAGAGACATGTCAATTCATCCTCAACAACTTGTATAAATACAAGTGTCCTCTCACCTCATTTAGCATCATCATCACTCACACATTCTTCTCTCTCCTTCTCTCATTGGTTTGTATAGCTATTGGGCATTCAATTTCTCTCACATGTGTGGCAAGGAGGACGAATTTCATATTGAAGTACAAGGCCGAAAATTTCAGGAGTTGCCCAAGATTGACCAGCATTGAATAGAGATTGTTTGACCAAGTTTGACTGCGATTTTGGAGGGTTTTACTATGTTTAACCAAGCCGCATTGATTGGCACAGAAATCAAGAAATTTTGGGTTATTTGACCTGCGTTGACCGCAGGGTTGACCAAGTTTGACCGCAGAGTTTATGACTGTTTTGGGCTGGCTTTGACCACTGTTGGTGCCCGCATTTGATTTCCTTTGACTAAACTTCAAAGGAGAAGTTTGATTGTTGCGTTTGTCATCTTTGACTTTCAGGTTAGGGCTGAGTTTCACAGCAGTTGATTGCAGATTTGACAGGGTTGTTTTCACTTTGATTTGGCAAGTCAATTTCGACTTTTTGTACTCTCTCTCTATACTGAACATTTGATATAATAATAAGAAGAATTGATCAAAGGATTTTCCTCACATTGGGGTTTTTCCCTAGCATCCGCCAAATCTAGTGTCCTCTTGTCTTGGCTTCTCTTCTACATTTTATTTTATGTTCTATCTACAGTTACTGTTAATGCGATTTATGGTTAATGTGATTGTTATTGGAATCTAATTTGGAAATTGCAATTGGGCTCCCTAAGGTATATTGAAGTAATTGTGCTAAGCATAGAACATACCATTGTTAACTAAAATTAACATGGTACCAAAGCTCAAGTGAAGACAAAGCCCAAGCAAGAGAGAGAAAACCAATCACCAAGATTTATTGGACAAGTTTCAATGGCTCCTTCATCTTACTTTAAGACTGGGGACAAGCTCAATGACAAATCTAACTATCATGCATGGAAGATGACTTTGGACCTGACTTTGGAGGAGCATGATATTGGACTATGTACAAGGAAAAGTGGAGGAGCTGCCTTCAAATGCACTAGCTGCTGCTAAGATGAAGTATAGGAAAGGTGAGATCAAAGCAAAGAAAATTTTGGTTGACTCAATTCAAAAGCATTTGGTTGCCTATATTTCTGATTTGAGAACTTCTAAGGAGATATATGATAAGTTGGTTGGGATGTTCAAAGTGAACAATGCAAATCAAATCCTCTTTCTCAAAAACAAGTTGAAGGACATCAAGATGGATAAAGGGGAGTCCATCCAATCCTACTTCATCAGGGTCACACAAATCAAGAATGACCTTCTATCTATTGGAGAAGTTATCGCTGACAAGGAGCTCAGTCTCATTGCACTTGGAGGTCTTTCAAGAGCATGGGATGTGTTAACACCACCATTCTCAACAATGACAGGATTCCTGTTAAAATTGGCAACTAGGGCCAAACTCCATGTGGGTCAGCTTATTTATGGCAGCTGATATTTTTATTGGATCCCTCTCATTGAGAGGTGTAGGATTGATCTAAAGATCATCTGGTTCCGATAAGTATTTATGGAGATATGAATTAATTTTGATTATGGAATTATTATCAAGCCGACCAGCACTTGAGTAGGCTCAGAAGCCCAATAGACATGTCTATTCATCATCTTCGTTTTAGTATAAATAGAAGAGGATTTAAAGTCATTTGTGCACACATTCTTCATGTGATCTTCTCCTCTCCACGTCTTGGGTTTTTGGTGAAGGAGAGTCACATAGAGGATACGCTGGCCTATATACAAATGATGCCCTAAAATGCAGAAGCCCTAGAAACAGTCATGGAGAAGTCTAAACGCAGCAAGAAGAAGGGTCTATCCACAACCGCAGTTAAGGAAGATCTTACCATACCCTAAATGCAGTTAAGAGAGGCATTTCTATGCTGTCCAAGAAGCCCTAATACACTGTCAATGGAGCAGTGCTACGCTGTCCAGGAAGCTTCTATAATGCAGCTAGGAAAGAGGCATTTCTACGCTGTCGAGGAAGCTTCTATAACGTAGCTAGGAAAGGTTTTAATGCAGTCAAAGGAAGCCCTTAAAGACCCTAACCGCAGGTCTAGAAGAGACCTTAACCGCAGCATCAAGAGACCTAATTGGCAGCCACCATTTGCAGTCATATTTGCTGTCATGAAAGAGCATTATACGCAGCTCTATTAACCGCAGAAGAAGAGGCCCTAATCAGCAGCATATAAAGACTTAAGACACAGAAAGAAGAGTGGACTTATGCCTCAGCAAAAGGAAGTATCTCAGGGTTAAAGTCACATACCTGTAGCTGACAACGTGGACTCTGTTGGGCATGTTCAAGATCTCAGTTTGCTGGACAGAAGTATCCACTGTAAAGAGGAGCCTAAATGTGGTTGCTTAATGAATGATGCACAGGCAGCATGTTAAAGAATGATGAACAGGCAGCATGTTAAAGAATGATGCATAGGCAGCATGTTAATGAATGGTGCATAGGCAGCATGATAATGAATGATGCACAGGCAGCATGATGACATGCACATTAGCAAGGGTAGCATGATGATCATGGACTTAAGGGGTAGCATGATGATGAATGAGATCATGGACATAAAAGTACAGCAGGATAAGATCATGGACATGGACGAGATGCAGAACGATGATAGGTGAAGGAGTCACCTTGAGAATCAGTTGAAGCAGAATGTCTTCAACTGATCTCATCATGATATGAATTGATCTTGCTAGATCTAGATAAGTCAAGTATTGACTTCTGTTGTTAAATGTACTCTCTTCTTTCTCTGCTGAACTTTGAAGTAAAAGAAGATTTGATCAAAGGGTTTTCCCCACACATTGTGGGGTTATGTCCCTGGCCGCGCCATATATTGTGTCTTTTGTCTGGCTTGTCTTCTGCGTTTTGTATTTATGTTCTATCTGCAGTTTATCGTAATGCTGATGTGATTGCTAACTGTGAAAATTTAAATAAATTGCTCTAGCATAGAACATACCTAAACTTAACAAGTGTTCACCTGGTTCCGACACTTCAAAGCCTTGATCGAAAACCAATTCGAGAAGAAAATCAAGATATTGAGGATTGATAATGGGATCGAGTACGAATCCAATGAATTCCAAGATTATTGCAGAGAAACTGGCATTAAGAGGGAGACTACAACACCATACACTCTTGAGCAAAATGGTGTGGCCGAAAGGAAGAATCGCTCTATTGTAGAAGCAGTTCGTGCCATGCTTCATGATCAAGGCCTTCCAAAGTTCCTATGGGTTGAAGTTGCAAATACCGTTGTGTATGTTCAAAACGGATGCCCTCATCAAGCATTGGACTCCAAGACTCCCGAAGAAATGTTCACTGGTAAGAAACCTGATGTCTCTCATTTTAGAATTTTTGGAAATCCCGTATATTTTCATGTGCCGAAAGAGAAAAGAAACAAATTGGGTGCACTTGGGAAGAAAGGAATCTTTGTGGGCTATAGTGAAAATTCTAAGGGATATAGAATTTATGTGGCTGGTCAAAAGGAAGTTGAGATAAGTCACGATGTCACCTTCGACGAAGATATGGCCCTCAGGAAGATCAACAACCTTTCTATCCTAAGGAAGGACAAAGAAGCTGACGATGGAAATTAGGGTGAAAAAGAAGAAGAAACGATGCCTAATGTTGATAAACCTATGGATCCGATTGATCCTCCTCCTCATGAGCCTCCTCCTCCAAAAGGAGACCTTCATGGCTTAGGGAGACTCTCGAAGATGCTGAGAGACACATTGCACCAGCGGGGGGCTTTCTGTGAAAGCAAGAAGCTGAACATGTATCTAGGATATTTGACCGCCATGAGTACTATCATTCAAAATGAGCCTTCATCATTCGAAGAAATCGTGAAGCATCAAGTATGGAAGTATGCTATGAATGAAGAATACGAGTCAATTATGAAGAATGATGTCTGGAATGTGGTCCCTCAACCCCAGGACAAATCGGTTGTCACCTCTAAGTGGATTTACAAAATCAAGCATGGAGTTGATGGAAGTGCAAACCCTCTCATTCTCAAGTGTAAGAGGGAGTTGGCTTTTGAATTTGAGATGAACGACCTAGGACCGATGCACTACTTCCTAGGGTTGGAGGTCTGGCAAAAGCCAGGTGAAATTTTCCTATCTCAAGAAAAATATGTTGTGAAGATATTGGAAAGATTTGGGATGGTGGACTGCAAGCCTGTGACTACCCCGATGGAACTTAACTTTAAGAAGTTATGTGGTAGTGCTACTGGACCTGAATTGGGAAATGCTTCTGAGTATCGTCAACTCATAGGAGCATTGATGTTTTTGGTGAACTCCTGTCCAGACATATGTTTTGCAGTTAACACATTGAGCAAATATATGGTTGAGCCTCATCATATACATTTTATTGGTGCCAAGAATCTTCTGAGATATCTTTGGGGCACAGTCACTCATAGACTGAGATACACTGCTGGAGATGTGAGGCTGCATGGTTATTCTGATGTTGATTGGGTTGGTAGTGTGGTGGATCGCAAGAGCACTTTTGGATGCTTTTTTTCTTTGGGTTTTGCTTCGATATCCTGGATGAGCAGGAAGCAGAAATCGGTTGCCTTGAGCACTGCTGAGGCTGAATACATAGCTGCTATTATGGCCTCCTGTGAAGCTGTCTGGTTGAGGAAGCTCTTCAGTGAGCTGTTTGGACGTGTTGGATACCACCGTGATCCTCTGCGACAACCAGAGTGGGATCCGAATATCAGAGAATCTCGTGTTTCATGATTGCTCCAAGCATATAGATATCAGATACCACTTTATCCGGGATATGGTACAACGAGGAGCAATAAGGCTCTATCACATTGGGATTGATGAGCAGGTTACCGATATTTTGACAAAGTCCCTGGGGAAGGTCAAGTTCTTGGCCTTTTGAGAACAACTTGGAGTCGCGGAGAAACCCTCTTATGATATGGACATTGAGCTCTGGGAGCTTCAGGGGGCTTGGGGTACTTTTTGGAGTGATTAGCAACCATAGGGTGAGTGGTTCAACCTTCCCCTAGTGGTTTGCTGTGTATAGGGTGAGTGGTTTAGCCTTCCCCTGTGATACCCCTTGGCGACATGTAGGCAGGATGAGTGATTCATCCTTCTCCTGCTGAGACATCCTATCCATGCAGTCTGGGACTCATGGAAAGTACTTTTCATCTGGCCAATGAGTAGGGAAATGAGGATAGGGACCATAGTACTACCAATGGACACATCGTGTAGGATGACCGATATTGATCTGGGATCAATGGAACTGACTTCGGGTCAGTAAGAGTGGTATGAGACACTCTCTTTTATTTGGAACTGACTTCGGGTCAGTAGAGAATGGTATGATACATTCTCGATCACTTCTTCTTCATAGTTCAGCAGAGCAGAGCAAAACAGTGCAGAGCAGTGCATTGATGGCAATGATAGTACATATTGGCAGATGGATTAGTAGATGGAGTTCTCCCTAGTTGAGAGGGAGTGTTAAAATTGGCAAATGGGCCAAAGTCCACATGGGTCATCTTATTTATGACAGCTGATATTTTTCTTGGATTCCTGTGTCCGAGAGGTGTAGGATTGATCTAAAGATCATCCGATTCCGAAATGTACAAATGAAGTTATGAATTTATTTTTATTATGGACAAATTGTCAAGATTGGCCAACAAACTTATGTAGGCTCAGAAGTCCAACAGCCACGTCTATTCATCCTCAACGTTTGCTATAAATACATGATGCCTTAGCCTCATTTGGACACACTCATCTTCACACTTCTCTGTCTCTCTCCTCATTGATTGGGTACAGATTTCTGGGCTTCTCTCTCTCCACATGTCTGAAATTTCAGGAGAGCGAAATTTCAGCAGGAGCGAAATATCAGGAGACCGAAATTTCAGGAGAATGAAATTTTAGGAGGCCAAAATTTCAAGAGCCCGAATTTCTGGACAGTTTAACCATGCGTTGACCCGTTTGACTGCATTTTTGGGTGAGGTATTTCTGTTTGGGCAGGCCACATTTTTGGGCATAGGAATCGAGGCCAAACATTGACTTTGACCAGCGTTGACTACAGCTAGGGCTAATCACAGGTTGGTTTTTGACCAGATTTGATTGGGTTGTTTTTGGGCTGTTTTGAGGGCTGATTCATCTTGTTGTTTGGAGGTCGAAGTTGACTGAAGTTGACCAATTTGTTGAGGGCCAAATCTGTCCTGTTGACCAACGTTGACTTTTCTGGTTAGAGCTCTTTCACTGCTGTTACAAAATATCAGATTTGTAAATTGACTATCTCTCTCTGCTGAACTATTGAAGACTAAGAAGATTTGATCAGGGGTTTCCCCACATTGGGGTTTGTCACTGGCTGGTGCCACATCTTGTGTCCTCTTGTCTTGGCTTGTCTTCTACTGTTTATGTTTATGTTCTATCTGCATTTTACAATCATGTTGATGTGATTGCTAATCTAAATAGTGATATTGGGCTAACAAAGAAATTGAAGTAAAATTGCTCTAAAGCATAGAACATACCATTGTTGCTTAAAATTAACAGAACAACATTTTGAGGTGGGAGATTTGATTTTCCTGAGATTGCAGCCATACAAGAAATCCACACTGAAGCAGAAGGGAGCTGAAAAGCTTCAGCCTCATTTTTATGGACCATACAAGGTGATCCGATGAGTGGGAGAGGTAGCTTATGAGTTGGAGCTTCCACCAGGAAGCAGGGTGCATAATGTATTCCATGTCTCTTGCCTGAGTTACCAACATTAGATGATGAGAGGCTTTTGATTTTGACACTAGAGGCCATTTTACAGGAGAGGGAAAGGAAGTTGAGGAGCAAGACCATTAGGGAATTCCTTGTCAAGTGGAAAAATTTGCTTATAGAAGATGCCACTTGGGAGGGAGAATAGATTTTGCAGCATCCAACATTACAGTTGCTTGAGGACAAGCAACATTTGGGAGGGGAGGACTGTCATATACCTGATTAAAAATTTTGACATGGAAATTCTTAATTTTGCAATTTTGGCGATTAATATATATATTTAGATAAATTAAATTAGGAGAAATAAGCTATGGAGATATTTAATAAATTTTGGAGAAAAGGCAATGGTTGGGACTTAGGAAAAGAAGAAAAATTAAAGTTAAGTTGTGGAAATTACCAAGCTTGGAAATCAAACCATGGTATGGGAAATCTTGAACCAAGGTACGAGGAAGTGAAAGCAAAAATAAAAAGAAGGTTAGAGCCTCATTTTGATCATCCTGGTTTTGGCATTTCATTTCTAAATTGGAGGTGTGCTTAAATTGTTGAGGTAAGTCAACCAGTGTTGCTTAGCACAGGGATTTCCAAGCGGAGAATCCCTACTCTCTTTCGGTGAACTTAGAGTGTCACCCTAGGAGAGAAAATTTGGAGCTGATTGGTTATTTTTTTTCTTGCATTTTGTGAGCCATTTCATCTCTACAGCAAGTAGGACGAATTTTTTAGGGGGATGCAGTATCAGAAGTAGAGTTGCTTGGAGGAAGAGATTGTCGGGGATATTTGCCTTGAGAATTTGCAGGAATTTCGCTTGGAGGACAGATTTCCTGGTGGAGTTTCAGAGCCCAAGATTGTTGCATTTGTGTGGACCGTACTGTTCTTCCTTAGGCCCTGTGCAGGGCTTTTCTGGGCCATTTTTGTTGAAGCAGTCGCTACAATCTTGTGCCGGGAAATAGCTGTAATTTCACTCTATCCTTTCAGCACTATCTTTCAGTGATTTCTCGGTTATTATTGTGAAGGATTTTGGGTGGAGCAGCTGTAGATTTTCTGGTGGGACGCAAAGCTGGGCAGTGGGTGATTTCACTTGAATTTTGTGTAATTCTGGGAGGTTGGAATTAACCCAAAATATTTTTGGGTTTTGTTGGTCCAAGTTTGGAGATCATTGCCCTAATTTTTTAGAATTTTTGGAGCAGATTTGAGGCCTCAAATATCAATTTGCCTCCAGCAACAACAGTGGTAAATTTCTAAATAGAGCATACTGCGAGTGAGCCATTTTTAGTGTGGAGTTTCCTTCATTCTCACCTGGGTTTTGCGTGCTTGCTCTGGCAAGCCTAGGTGCACACATTCCACTATATTTTGTACTTAGCTTCTATTGAATATTTAATAAAATGGCTCAGCTCTATTTCTGTTCAATGGTGTTCTAAATTTGCTTTTCTTGTGGAGTTTTCATATTGCATGTTTATTTGTTTGCTGTAGCTAGTTCATGTTTTGATATTTCACTGTATTTCCCTTGCTAGAATATTATATAAGGTCATTGTTTATCTCACTTTTCCAATCACATTACTTTTATGGTTGGCATTTAACCAAGAGGGATATAGAACTTCATTTTCCTATTTTAACATCAAAGGATACACACATATCATGATAAAAACTAATAATATAATTTAAGGTTATAGTTTAGCTAGACATCAAATTGTCATATGAGACTCCTTTGTTTCTGGGACAAAGGACCTCCTTTGATTATGTGTGTGTATCTCACTTTTCCAATCACATTATTTTTATAGTTGGAATTTAACCAAGAGGGATATAGAACTTCATTTTCCTATTTTGACATCGAAGGATACACACATCATGATAAAAAATAATAATATAATTTAAGGTTATAGTTTAGCTAGACATCAAATTATCATATGCAGTGTTGATAATATCGGTATCGGGAAAATATTGGCGAGGGTCCAGAAAATATCTTATCGGCAATATCGGCGAAAATATCGGCAAATATCGGCAAGCATAAAAAATAATTTTTTCAAATTTTTAAATATAGCCGATATTTTGCCGATATTTTCAAAATATCGCGATATTTTGCCGATATTTTCCGATATTTGCCGATATTTGCCGATATTTTCAAAACAGAAAATATCGCGATATTTTCTCGGCGATATATCGTTTTGCCGAAAATATCGCGATATTTTCAAATATCGCCGATATATCGCCGATATTATCAACAGTGATCATATGAGACCCCTTTGTTTCTGGGACAAAGGGCCTCCTTTGATTACGTGTGTGTGTGTGTGTATTAAGGAAAAACATGTGGGATCCCCCTCATACCTACATTGTTTGGATAGAGGGAAGCTCACTGGCCAGCTACAACAGCCACTGGTAACCTGGTGGAACTCACCTGGATTAGAACTGGAGACCTCATGGCAAAGTCCACTTTGAAATAGTCTGTTCAAACTAATTGAGCTAACCCATTGAACACACATGCACACACACACACATTTATCATTTTATGTATATGGACAAATGAGAGATGATTAGAATGAGGAAGGCTGTTTTTGTATTATTAATCTATGGCTCATTAATCGTCATCTTCTTTCTTGTGCAGGTGATCAATCACTTTATCATGAGGTTTCCCCAATCTTAGACATCATGGGAAAGGTGAAAACCAAAATTTTCATTCATCAGCTTTTGCCACTCTATGGAGCCTTTCTTTGGTGATACTTACAATTGAAACGATGTACGTGTGTAGTCAAGATTCTATCTTGGAGATGTTGGGAATGGCGCTGCAATGAAACTTGTTGTAAACATGATTATGGGAAGGTTGGAGCTTGATCTTTTGTTCATTGTTTTATCAATTCTTATATCTTGTGCCATCTTTAGTCCTGTTTATTTCACCCACTTTATTCCTCTTTTCAAGTGTCTCCACATATTTTGTGACAATTGTATTTTTGAGTGTTTTTCCTGGTTATTTTAGTATGATGGCTTCATTCTCCGAGGGCATGATTCTTGGTCAGAAAATGGGATTAGATCCCGGTGTTTTAGTTGAGGTACCATGCTTTGAGGACACTTTAAATATCTATTTCATTACCTTTTCCATAGGTATAGTATGGCTGTTGAATTTACATTATGAAAGCTTACTGTTCAGTGTAATAATGTCAACTAAGGAAATTTTCTCTTCATTTTAGGTAATATCCCAGGGTGCAATAAGTGCACCAATGTATTCGATGAAGGGCCCCTCTATGATAAAAGCCAGTTATGCTCCAGCATTCCCTCTCAAGCATCAACAAAAGGTAAACTAGTATTCAGACTATAAATTTTTGCAACTCTAATGATTTTCTAACTCTGTCTCATGATAACTATTTAAATGCCGAGTATTGATTTACAGTTGAATTCCAGGATTTGCGACTTGCATTGGCTATGGCTGAAGAAGTGTCACAGCCTATTCCAGTTGCTGCAGCTGCAAATGAACTATACAAGGTAGCAAAAGCTCATGGTCTGGGGGAAGAAGACTTTTCTGCAGTTATTGAAGCACTTAAAGCAGAGCTTTGAAAAAATTAAGTGCCTTTTTGCATTCCTGTTTCTCTGCTTGGTGCTGCTTTTAAGATTTTTGACAAAGTTGTTGTCCAAGAAATTCCTGGAAACATGTTTCCATGAAGAAAACTTCTTGTAAAGTCACAGAGAATCTGTTTTGATTGTCACACATAATAGTTTGATTCTTTGCTGAGATACTATCATAGTTTAACAGTTTAAACTTGCACCAAAGCACTAAGGGAAAGTTCAGATGCCTATTACTGATGCCATATGTTTCTTTCCATCAAGTTTTGCTTTTAATTGAAATTGAAAGTTTATCAATGTCCACAAATGGTGAAATTGGTTGATGGTACTCGAGTGTAGCATGCATTGGTAGCTATACGGGAGTGCATAATACTTCTGTAATGTTCCTAAGTAGGAATACAAGTGATATAAAGCATACAATCTGTTCAGGAAAATATAAAAACGGAATACATATTAAGCACCCATGGAAATGCTGAAAATAATGAATTGCTGAGCCATTTTATTACTTCTTTGAGGGAAAAATACAATGGGTAATAGAATGGTGCACCTGGGCTTGTCTCAATGGACAAACATGACCAAACCCAAGTGAGAAATCGCTGAACCAATCACTGCTCCAACTGCTGCACCAATTTGCATTGCGCTGCTCAGAAAACTGTCTTTTCTGCTAAGTTCGAATGGCTGGAAAGTCCACTTCCTTTGCTCAGAAAATTATAAGATTTGAACCCCGGACTCCTTGGCCTAAACCCAGAAAAATGCACGAATGAATTTAGTTGGTTTAGACTTCTGAAATTCGACCCCCAAGGAGCCCAACTTCAGCTGCAACTGCAAAACTCAGCCTGCTGGATTCTGCCTGTAAATCATTCCGGAAAATGTCCCAAAGTGCTGGGCTGACCCCTACTGCAAATCCCCTGACTTCCCAAATGAGCTTCCGGGCTGCAGCACTTGCTCCTAAGCCCCACGAAAATGCTGGACCAGCCCTCTGCGCTGTCCCCGATCCTAGTAATTCAAACTACTAGGTTGCCGGCTCCAAAACTCTCAAGAAATGCTGGCCTACTGCTGCTCTCCCAATCCTCTAACTTTCCCAGCAAATCACTGATCAAGAGTGGCTCACTCTCCTCCTGCGTATTCTTCAGATAGCCCAGAAATACACACTCCCTGTATGTGGCTGAATGGCAGTGTTGTAACACACTCCTAGATCTCCTGAAATGCTGATGGAACTGCCTTCCTAGGGCGGGCACAAAAGGTCCCCCGAAGGTAAGGTTGAATCTCCCGCTAGAGAGATTCATGGCTAAACAACCAGTTGACTCGACTAAACAACAGAGTGAACAATCAAGTGATTTCGATTAGCAAGGTGTAAGAATGAATCCAAATGAGAGCTTCCTCCTCCTTTTATCTTCGTGGGCCTTCCTTACCTCATGTGGGCCCCTCCATCTAGCTATTCGAATTCCCTCCAAGCCATTCGAATGGCTTAGTTCGAACTCACAAGTGGGTGGCCCCCACATTCCACTAGCAACCAAATAAAGTCAAATCTCCTCCTAAGTCCCTAAGTCGAAAATGTTGGGTTCTTATCCTTAGCCAAAATTGTGCAAAATTGTGTAACAACACCCTGTTACAAATGTATTTGAGAAGGGACATGACAACTTCTCCCAACGATGAGAACTGAAAAGAACAAGTTAATTCTAAATCTAAATCTAATAAGCAACAATTAGCGTAGCTAGCATAAGTAGTAGACCTAAGAAGATAAGCTCCCCACAAAGTAAAGGAAAGCTATAAACTCTTGTTATCTACACTTGTAATAAAGATATTAACAACTAGAGGCTGCCAAATAGTGTCCTTTGGTGAGTGGCCTAGGATAATGTGCATTGTGAACTTGTGGGGTGATCCTTGGTGGCCTAAAAACCATATTGCTGGTGCTTAATAAAGGATTCAAGGGATTTGAGACATTCCTAGCATCCAAATTTGGGGAACTCCTGGTAGTATTGGAGAAAATGGTTATGAATTCTAGATACTAGTAAAGGCTACTTCATGCCACTGAAGTAGTTGCGATAGGTAGGTAACTCTACAAGAAAGGCAGCGAACACGTAGGAATTACTGAAGGACCAACCTTGTGGGGAGGTCGATTTGTTTGATTTATCCTAGTGTTTGTAATTACTAGCATGGGATAGTGAAGGGCTCCACATATGTTCTTGCATGTAATTATCCATTAGGGATTGGATTTCTCTTAACAAGTAAAGGGTGAATCATCTTGGTTTGATAGTGCAAACAGAGTCTTATGTATATAAATCTTATTGTTTGTAAGTAAAACTTTTATCTAAGGAAAAATAATTGTTAAACATTTATTGAGCTTCTATGAAACCTGAATATGCAAATAGAGAACTTAAAATAAAATCTCATATTGTCACAAAAACCAGTCTTAAAATCAAGGGGTCTATCTTGGCATTTATTGTGATGTTGATGATTTTGGCACGATGCTAGTAAGGAATCTAGAAAACTTACAAGAATGGTTTGTGCACAACATATGGCTTAGAAGTTAGAAGTCGTTGCCCACTTAGTAAGTGGGAGGCCAAGCTTCACTTGGATTATAGGCAAAGGCATAGCCATAGGTAGAATGTTGCATCAATGCTAAGGGACAATCTGTGAGTGGGCTCAATTGGCATTACCTAGCATAGTCAATCGAAGCATTGCAAGCGCATGGTCATTGTGAGGTAGGCAAGAACAACCCATGAGTCACTACAAGGTTGACTTTGAGAGGATGTTGATAGGGTCTAGAAATTGATTGTGTATCTTGTTGTGAACAAGGACTATGACTTAGATCTTGCTATTTGTTACATGCATAGGAGGAGGGAGCCTCGACCCCAGAGGGGGAGTGTAGTGTTGAAACATTCATTGCAAGAGTTACATATCAGACGATCGATTTGGTTAGTGTTAAATGTTGATGTTGTTTTATGTTTTGGCAAGGTGTTTTTTGAAGGGGAACCTACATCGTGAACCTAATGCTTATGTTCATAAATGGAGGTCAGAGAGTTATAAATATATGCTTTATTAGTTCATGGTATATTCATACCCATTGTATTGACTAACATGAAGGTTGATATAGACGATCGATTTGGTTAGTGTTAATTGTTGATGTTGTTTTATGTTTTGGCAAGGTGTTTTGTGAAGAGGAACCTACATCGTGAACCTAATGCTTATGTTCATAAATGGAGGTCAGAGAGTTATAAATATATGCTTTATTAGTTCATGCTATATTCATACCCATTGTATTGACTGACATGAAGGTTGATATGACTTGTGTTTGATTGTTAAATCAACTTGATAAGATGATTCATGTTTAAAATTATTTGAGCAATGATATTTGTCACTGTTACTAACCAACTTGTGGGGAGGTGACCTTACCTCCAACATAGATTGAGAGAGGCCTCTTTGTTTGGTTACATCTCATACAACAGTGATTCAAAATATCTTGGCCTATGGCCAATATGATTCGTCACAGAAATTTCAAGAATTTGACTTTTTATGCAAGTTCAAAATTTCACCCCAGCCTTGAGGTTTCCCTAGTGTTACTTGGGAGCAGGAGCGAAAGCAGGGAGCGGGAGTGAAAACGGGAGCTGGAGCGACATTTTTAGAAGCTCTTGGTTTGGGAGCGAATCCCGGAGCGTTATATATATATATATATATTAATATATTATTAATTTTTTATATTTTGATACATATATGTCAACAAAAACATGTAGAATTAGAATTAGATATAAAACATAAAAAAAACATAGGATTGAACATATAAAACAATCATCTAGAAGTTATAATCTTCATCAACCACATCCACAAGTTAGTAACATAGTAACATACAACATATTGAGTCTCATGATTCATCAATCTTAAAGTTTCAAGCTTTCAAAATTCAATATGTAACATTTATCACCAAAGTTGCACTTGTAAGCTAAGTGTAACCATTACAACAAATAATATCTAACATGAAATGAAATGTTATAAAATGAAATGAAATGAAACAACTTTCAACTTTTATGAAGCATCATATTCATAATTCATTACTAATGAGTTATAATTGCCCACTTCAAATTTAAATTGTCATATATTGTTTAAAAAAATATCATAATAAATATGAAAGAGTCAATAGTTATAAAAACTACTAGAAACTAGAAAAGAGAAGTAAATCTATTATCTATTTCTTATGCTTGGGTCTCTTGCCACCACGAGAAATGTCTAATTTTTTAGTCTTGTTGGAAAATCAGGATCTTTGTCATTAATATCACCCTGTAAGCATTAACATAAGATAGAAAAAACATAGCATGTCAAGTCAAGATTTTGTTTGAGTGATGTGTACATTTTTAGGAGGGTCATGATAGAGGAGATCGACAACCAATGTCACTAACATCAAGGTACATAGAGGGATTGGTGCTCTTGATTATATACGAGTTCCATATTCCAATACATGACAAAATTCAATGGAAACATTGCAATCCCCCAATCCTGAAATCCTGAAAAACTGATAAGTCTACTGGATTTTGAATGAAATCTAAAATTCTACTTTCTCCATATGAAACCCAATGAGGTCGGAACCACTCTCAAACATCCTGAATCATTTCATGGTAATGTTAAAAATTTAAGTAAAAGGATGAAAATGAAGATTAAAGAGAATGTCACTTTTACTTTAAGAATTTAACATTACCATGAATGGCATATCAATACTAGGGACATGGACTTGATCATTAAGCTGCCCCACTCAAAAATTATTTGTTTCTTTAAAAAAGAATTGCATTTCGAACATTACTACAAAAAACAAAAAATTGCAAAAAAGGCAAAACGCTCCCGAAAAGGTAGGGAGCGAAATTTTTTTAGGGAGCACGCTCCCGCCCGGAGTGCGGATTGGGAGCAAGATCAAGGGTGGGGGGGCGCTCCCCCGCAACACTAGGTTTCCCAAAGCTATTTCTTGCATATTTTCATTCTTAGGGCTGAATATAAATATCAAATTACGAAGACAAATACTCTCTCTCTCTCTCTCTCTTCATTAGATGTTCATGAGAATCCTCATAAGTGAATAATTGCAACAACAACTGCTTACTCTCTATCTCTCTTGCTCACTCTTTCTCTCTCTCTTTTCATCAAATCTTCACTAGAGTGTGCATGAGTAAATAGCAAATGTTTCAAACCTATAACTTGGTTCATCCTTAGGACATAAATGGTCAAGGAAGATGTTGAAATTTATAATTCTGACACATCAGAAATCCCTACTGCTATTTCCTGTTTATTATCTCCTACTTGTTCTTTACATTAACAAGTTATTTAATCATATAAACATCGAAATAAACACAATAGAAGCCTTCACAAATATACAGATCAACGACTGAAATAAATTGAGACAACATAAGGACATCGTTATTTTTGGACAATCGTACCTGGAAAAACCCAATGCGGGAAAACCGGTGCAACAGATATGAGGGTTTTATTCTTATGCGGTTTTTGAATACAACTAGGGTCCTAGAAATGGCTCGCCCTTCAGAGATTTTCCTTGGTTGAAGTACCTCTCGTCAGAGACAGATATTCCAGCTAATCAACAACCAGATGATTGATCCCACAGCAACTTAGACTGTTCCTTAGCTGGACAACAAAAGTTGCTCCAATCTTCTCTCTGGAACTGCGTCACCCTCTAGGGACTATATCACCCTCTATGGCTCTGCGTCTACCTCTCAGCTCTTAGTCTGCCCCATGAAAACACCACAATGTAGCGCTTTCTGCCTAGCGTCAGCTCTGCTAGCCTCTGTGTCAGCTCTGCATCAGTTTCTCGGCCTCCTGCGTCACCAACGCTGGCCCTCCAAACCTTTGCGTCAGTCCTGGATGCCTCTATGTTAGCCTTCCAAGGCTCTGTGCTATCTCTTAGACACTTTCTCTGCCTCTCTGATATGTATTCTCGGCCTTTTGCCGAACTACCCCTCATTGCAATAGATCACTAACTCGATTTCTCAGCAAACCCTACCCCAAAAAATTGAATTCTTGATCAACTTGGTGTATCTCCAACTGACCCTCAAGCTTCCTCTTATACTTTTCCTGTTGACGTTTCAACGGTCGAGATTAAGTCCCTAATCAATGGCTAAGATTAGATTTGGCTTGATTCTCGTTATTTAGAACTTTCTTACCCATATTATATTAATACACATTAATATTTTAACTTTCCTAAGTTTAGACTTAGGGTTTCATTAAAAATATTAATTATTTTGATATCTCTTCATCTAGGTGGAATTTCGCCAAACGATTTCTGGGTCTTGGAGATCTCATATGCCTTAGCCTCTCCGCCAATTTTCATGGCTAGAGCACATTTGATGCTACCAAAAATCAACGCTCCCTCTTAGCGAGGAATGTGCTCTAGTAATGCTTCACCATAGAAACATCACACTGATCCTCCGCTTTGGTACTTGTGCCAATGCTTGGCCTGCTGCCTCACATCCCCTGCACTACTGCTTCCTGTATTGTTGTCCATGACACTGCAACTACCACTGCTATATTTGCTCTGCAGCTCCCTCTCAAAATGTTGCCCATGCTGCCCCTAGCACTGCCACTGCTAACTGTTGCACTGCAACTCAATTATCGAGAAGTAGGTAATTGGCTTCCCCCAAATACTGACATCTCAGTTAGTTTGGAAGCCTCGTGATGTTGAAGCTGCCTCTGCTGCTAACCCGTGCTCCCTCTGCTACCACTGCGCCACTGTAAACACTTATGTGCCTTTCGAACGGCTGCAACCTCTGCTACACTGCTATAGACTTCTGCACTCTAGCCTTGCCTTACCGCTCCACCACACTTTGCTCCACCCAACATCTATCATCATGCTACTATCGTTAAGGGCTCGTGTAGCCAGATGTGATCCAAGAGTTTGGGTACCTCAAGGATCCTGCCCCTAGTATGTAGTCCTCCTGACTACAACTCGATATCACCCCACTTCATCTCTAGAGGTGCATGAGCACTCATGGGACAATCATCATCAGTCTCAACCTCTTTGTTCGCCTTAGCTAGAGTTGCCTTTGAATCGGAAGCATCTCCCTTGTTTTTCTTCCTGGGGACACTGGGATGCATAATGTCCCAGCTCCCCACAATGGAAGCACTTAACCTTGGAGTTGTCCTTCTTCTTCCTCTTCCCTTGTTGTCCACAGATCCTAGAGTCGCATCCTCCTCCTCTTTCTTCATTCGACCTCCCTTGCCACTACTCATCGCCTTGGTCATCCTCTTGATCTCTTCCTAGCGAAGAGCTGCTCACATCTCCTCCCAACCGGGAAGAGTACCCTTGCCCAAAATACTTTGGACAAATGTCTCCCACTCCTCGGAGACTGCATTCAGGGCAGTCCTGACCATAAATTCTGGATTTGGTGGACCCCACGGAAGTAAGCTTGTCACAAATCTCTTGCAACCTGAGAAGGAATGGATCTATCTGCTCTCTCTTCTTCATCTAATATGACCGCAGTTGATTCTTCAATAGTATCTTCCTTTGCACGAAAGAGCCCTGGTATAAGGTGGTCAGGGTGTCCCACATCTCCTTTGTTGTGTTCTTCTCAGCAATATGTGGCTTAACATGATCTTTGACCCCGTCTAGGATCATGCACTTCGCCCTCGCCATTGCATCCTCATACTTCTCGTTCTCAATTGGGTCAACTGGGATAGCCATGGTTCTCAAGGCAAAGTACTTGATGCGATGTCGATCCAGGACTGCTAGGATCCTGGCCTTCCAGATGACAAAGTTGGAAGCTCCGTCCAACCTATCCTGATCCCTTAGTCCGTTCACTGCCATTTCAACTCCTCTTCTGGACTCCCTCTGAGTCTTGACTCCCCTCCTGGAAATCTCCCTCCAAGTCTTGATTTCCCTTCTGGAAATCCTTTGGCCAACTATCGAACTGCTCCTCTCCAATCCTCCTTGCAACTGCAACTCGGATCTGGATTCCTCAGCTAGAAATCCGTCGAGGTAGTGACTCCCTCTACCTTGGTTTTGCCTCCTTAGACACTATTCTGCTTTGACAGAAACAATGTCCAACCAGCTCCTCAAATCACAATCTACCCATAGCTCCCCAAGCCCTGACAACTGAAGAAATTGAGCCCTTCAGGCTCCGTGCAATCCCGAAAAAGGCTAAATATGCTCCTCCTGGCCACAACGTCGATCCTTCCTGGCTGAGAAAGATGACCGAACATTGTGTAGGTCTGATCTGCCCCTCTCTAGCTCTCCATTGGCCCTCCTCCTAGGTCGAAATGATGACATAGGCTCTACGTCACTTCTTCTCTTGCTGCTTCTGCTCTGGAACAACGCTGTCTCTCGGGACAGTTGCTACTGCTGCAAATTTCAAATTTCTGCCGGTGCCTTCAGTCCTCTTGTAATCTGCAATGCTCTGATACCATGTTGAAATTTCTAATTCTGACACATCAGAAATCCTTACTGCTATTTCTGGTTTATTATCTCCTACTTGTTCTTTACATTAACAAGTTATTTAATCATATAAACATCGAAATAAACACAATAGCAGCCTTCACAAATATACAGATCAACAACTGAAATAAACTGAGACAACACAAGGGACACCGTTATTATTGGACAATCGTCCCAGGAAAAACCCAATGCGGGAAAACTGGTGCAATAGATATGAGGGTTTTACTATTATGCAGTTTCTGAATACAACTAGGGTGCCAGAAATAGCTCACCCATCAGAGATTTTCCTTGGCAGAAGTACCTCTCTTCGGAGACAGATATTCCAGCTGATCAGAAACCGGATGATTGATCCCACAGCAACTTAGATTGTTCCTCGGCTAGACAGCAAAAGCTGCTCCAAGCTTCTCTCTGGAACTACATCACCCTCCAGGGACTGTGTCACCCTCTATGGCTTTGCATCTGCCTCTCAGCTCTCAGTCTGCCCCATGAAAACACCACAACGCAACTCTTTCTGCCTAGCGTCAGCGCTGCTAGCCTCTGCGTCTGTTTGCGTCAGTTTCTTCGCCTCCTATGTCACCAGCATTGGTCCCCCAAACCTCTGCCTCAGCCCTAGTTATCTTTGCGTCAGCCTTCCAAGGCTCTACGTTGTCTCTCCAACACTTTCTCTGCCTCTCTGATATGTATTCTTGGCCTTCTACTGAACTTCCCCTTGCTATAACATCTCACTAACTCGATTTCTCAACAAACCTTGCCCTAGAAAATCGAATTCTTGATCAACTTGGTGTATCTCCAACTGGCCCTCAACCCTCCTCTTATACTTTTCCTGTTGAGGTTTCAACGACCGAGATTAAGTCCCTAATCAACGGCTAAGATTAGATTTGGCTTGATCCTCATTATTTAGAAGTTTCTCACCCATATTACATTAATACACATTAATATTTTAATTTTCCTAAGTTTGACTTAGGGTTTCATTAAAAATATTAATTATTTTAATCTCTCCATCCGGGTGGAATTTCCCCAAACGATTTCTGGGTCTTGGAGATCTCATGTGCCTTAGCCTGTCCACGAATTTTCATGGCTAGAGCACATTCGATGCTACCAAAAATCAACATAAGAGATTGTGGATTCTCTTCCTTGAATATTTACATCCTATGGGTGAATCAAGCTACAGGTTCAAACTTACATTGTTCACTTTCTTATGCAAATTCTCGTGATCTAATGGAAAATTTGATAATTTGCAGAAGCTTAAATGATATTATTTCTCTTCTCTTGAACCAAAACCATGATGCAGCTCTGTGAAATTTTGCTGCATTATTGATTTATTTCTTCTACTTATTTACAATAAGTTATTCACCAATGCTTCAGTGAATATCAAAATAAATTCAGCTGCAATCTTCACAAATTTAGAGCTAAAAATTAAAAGGCAAGAGAAAAATCAACATATGAATAATCACATTGACACACTTGTTTTTGGACAATTGTCCTCGGAAAAACCCAATGTGGGAAACTGATGCAGCAGATATGAGGGTTTCTCTTTTTGGCAATAAATATCTGATACAATCTGGATACCCCATAGAAAATGGCAATCCACTCAGAGAAGATGAATAAGAATTTTCTCACATTGATTTTGGAGATTTTATATTGTCCCCAGCTATTGGATAACCCATTGCGCAGTCTCTGTGTGAGCCTACCCAGCGATTGCATGATTTCTACGTGAAGGCTCCCTCTGACTGCGTCAACCTAGGCTGTTGTTGCTTTTGCTTCTGAAATCGATATTTCTCTTGCCAATCACTCACAATGATTCTTGACGTTGATCTTTGCTTGTTCCCCAACACTTCTGTGTCAACTTCCTCTAGTTTTTGTGTTGTCCCTCTGTGTCAATCTCCTCCAGCTGTTGTGTTGTCCCTCCTTGGCCCAACGCTGGCTCTATTATCCTTCCTTGTCTTCTCTGACGTACATTCACTGGAACTGGAAATCACTTCCTTCTAGTATTTCCTTTGATCCTCGCTGCTTGATCACTGGATCAAATTCCTTAGCAAACCCTACCCTAGGAAAATCGAACTGATTGATCAACTCTCTGTGTTTCTAAATGAACCCCAAGCCTCCTCCTAATACTTTTCTTGTTGAGACTTCAACGGACGATAAGTCTCTAATGAATGGCTAAGATTAAAACTTGGCTTGATCCGCTTTCCAGATCATTCTCACCCATATTTTGATTAATACCCATTAATATTTTAATTTTCTTAAGTTTAGACTTAGGAACCCCATTAAAAATATTAATTATTTTAATGAAATACAATCCGGGTGGAATTTCACCAAACTGTTTTTGGATTCTTTAAAACTCATGTGCCTTAGCCTCTCCACCAATTTTCAAGGCTAGAGCACTTTCGATGCTACCAAAAATTAACACTCCCTCTTAGCGAGGAAAGTGCTCTAGCAACAATGTCCAACTGCATGTTGCTCTGTCTCTGAAGCACCTCCTTTCCGCACTGTTGCTACCACCAACACTATGCTACTGCTACGACTGTACTGATGCCCATGACACTGCCCCTGCCACTGTTGCATATGTACTACATCTCCCTCTTAAATGTTGCATACATTTGTTCCCGAAATTGAACAACTTTGTTCATTGTAGAGCCTTGGTGAGTACATCTGCTCCATGATTTCCTGTGGGAGTATACTCCAACTGTATCGCCCCACGCTAAATACAGTCTCTGATGAAGTGACACCAAATATCAATGTGTTTGGAGCGATCATGAAACATTGGGTTTTCAGAGAGCTTGATACAACTTTGATTATTACAAAAGATCTTTGTCGCTTCCATCCTTTTCCTTAATAGATTTACAAGCAATTTCCTGAGCCATATAGCTTCACATGTTGCTTTGCTAGCTGCCATATACTCAGCTTCAACAGAGGTCAGTGCTACAAACTTCTGCTTCTTACTGTACCAGGAGGGCATCCTAGATCCAATGTTGAAGCAGTACCCAGTGGTACTTTTCCTATCTACTGAACTTCCTGCCCAATCTGCATCAGTGAATCTACTCAATTCGATATCATCACCCTTGGTGTATCTCAATCCAAAATTGACTATTCCCCGCACATATATGAGAACGTGCTTTGCTACTGCCCAGTGCACCCTTTTTTGTTCCACCATGAACTGACTAAGGGTGTTGACAGCATAACATATGTCTAGCCTGGTGTTGACCAGATGCATAAGCGACCCAATGCGCTGTCTGTATAAGGTGGGTCCACTTCCTTGTCTCCATAAGCATCTATTTTCTTCAAATTGGTAATCATAGGCATAGCCATAGGTTAACAATCATGCATTCTGAATCTTTTCAGAATTTCTGATGCATATCTAACTTGCCCAAGTAATATCTCATCATCTATTGCCAAACTTCCAATCCCAGAAAATAGTGCATTAGCCCCAAATCCTTCATATCAAACTCGGTTTCCAAGTTCTTCTTGCAATCCTCTGAGTCTGGATGATCTTGTCAAAATAGATTATCCACACACAATACCAGAATTAACTGCTCACCTTCCACCAACAGATAATAAAGATTGGGATCAACATCGCTCTTGATGAATCCCAACTGCTATAAGTAGCTTTTAGTTCGACCATACTAAGCTCTAGGTGCTTGTTTCAGCCCATACAAGGCTTTCTTCAACCTACACACATGAGTTCTTTTTTCATGTGTTTCAAAACCTTCTGGTTGTTCGATATATATCTCTTCTTCTATCAACCCATTCAAGAACGATGTCTTGACATACATTTGGTGAATCTCCCATCCCATCTGTGCTGCAAGGGATATAATGGATCTGATAGAGGTATACCGGGCTATTGGGGCAAAGGTTTCCTCATAGTCTATTCCTTCCTTTTGAGCATATCCTTTTGCGAAGAACTTAGCCTTGTACTTGTCTACGCTACCATCTGTAGCATAGTTGATCTTGTAGATCCATCTCGAACCCGCAACTGATTTGTTCTCTGGTCTTGGTACAATTTCCTAAACATCATTTGTCATGATGGAACTGTACTCTTCCACCATGCCATTGACCCATACCTGGTGTTGTACTGCTTCTCGAAAACTAGAAGGTTCTTCGACCTGAGCTACCAATGCTTGGTACCTATTAGGTTGTCTACGCTGCCTTTTCTCGGCTCTAGGAGCTCCAACGAATTCCTTTGTGTCCCTCAGAGTCTGTCGTACTTCTCGGCTAGTTCTTCCACTGGTGGTGGGAGGTTCCATTTGTTCCTCTTCTTGTTATTGTACTTGTTGTGACACCCCTGGCTCCTCTTCTCTTGAGGAGATGCTAGTACTGGTTTCCATGCTTGAACTAGATACTTGTCTTCCTGCCAGATCTGATCCGTGTTGCTGGACTAAAGGAGCATCCTTACCCTGTTCTTCAAACGACATCTCTCGAGATTTCCTGAAAGCTCTATCTTCCATGAACTTTGCATCTTGCCTTACTACAATCTTCCTATTGCTCAGGATGTAGATTCGATATTCCTTTGAAGTCTTGTTGTACCCCACGAGATACCCAACTTTGGAAGTCTACTCTAACTTGGTCCGCCTCTCTTCTGGAATATGGAAATAAGCCACAGTTTTGAATATCCCGAGGTGACTTACTTTTGTCTTCTTTTCCATGAAAACACCCTTTGGTGTCTTCTTTCCTAAAGCCTTGTGAGGAGTCTTGTTCTGAATGTATACAATCATGCTGCATGCTTCTGCCCATAAAAACTTGGGTTGATTCTGATCATATAACATCGCCTTTGCAGCTCCAACAATAGTTCTGTTCTTCCTTTCTGTGACTCCATTCTACTCTGGATTATAAGGTGTTTTCCATTCTCTTTGAATCCCTTCTCTTGTGAAAAAATTCATGAAGTCCTTATCCATGTACTCTCTGCCATTGTCTAAGCGCAATATCTTGATCTTCCTTCCTATCAAGTTTTCCACTAGAGCCTTGAACTCCTTAAACCGATCAAAGGCCTCATCCTTGGTTCCCAAAAAATAAATCCAAGTTTTCCTGGAATGGTCATCTATGAAGGTGACAAAATACTCAACACCACTGACGGCTCTTGTAGACATTGGGCTGCAGATGTCTACGTGTATTAAGCCTAATACATTCTTAGCTCTATTGTTGCTTCTGGAATAAGTTTTTTTGGCGTCCTTGCCTAGCACGCATCCTCTATATGTATCATCATGGTTGGTAGTAAGCACTAGAACCCCCGTAACAGTTTCCTTGAGCATCCTTAATGCCCCATGATGTAAGTGTCCCATCCTTCTATGCCATAACCCATTTAATTCTTTTTCTCCACTAACATTACTGCTTATCAGTGCCATAGGAGACTCGAAATGCAACTTGTATAATCTGTTGCTTCGAGTTCCAATATGGACCCTCTTTTTCCACTTAGGATGCTTGACATATACTCTATTATCAATGAAGTATACATCATATCCCTTATCTTGTAATTGAGATACAGAAATCAAATTCATTCCCATACCTGGAACATGCAGTATGTTCATGGCCCGAAGACTATCTCCTGTTGTTGTCTGGAATGTAACGGTTCCCTTTCCTACTGGGGTGTAATTCGTCCTGTTACCCATTGTGATTTGGAAGTTCATCTGTTCCTCCTAATAACTCGAGAAAAATTCTCGTTCTCCAATCATATGAGCTCAAGCCCCACAATCAATGTACCAATCCTCGGCTGATGCAGAACTCGATAAGCAAGCAAATTCCTCTTCTAACCTGGAAGCTAATTCGGAAATGTTCTGATCCCTACTGTTCTCCATGCTCTTTTTCTTTTCTTCCATCTTGATTGGACCTTGCTCTGATACCATATGAAAATTTGTTGTAGTAATTGATTTATTTCTACTTATTTACAATAAGTTATTCACCAATGCTTCAGTAAATATCAAAATAAATTCAGTTGCAGTCTTCAAAAATTAAGAACTGAAAATTAAAAAGCAAGAGAAACATCAACCTGGAAGCTAATTCGGAAATGTTCTGATCCCTACTGTTCTCCATGCTCTTTTTCTTTTCTTCCATCTTGATTGGACCTTGCTCTGATACCATATGAAAATTTGTTGTAGTAATTGATTTATTTCTACTTATTTACAATAAGTTATTCACCAATGCTTCAGTAAATATCAAAATAAATTCAGTTGCAGTCTTCAAAAATTAAGAACTGAAAATTAAAAAGCAAGAGAAACATCAGCGTATGAACAATCACATTGACACACTTGTTTTTGGACAATTGTCCCCGGAAAAACACAATGTGGAAAAACCGGTGCAGCAAATATGAGGGTTTCTATTATTAGCAGTAAATATCTGAATACAATTTGGATGCCCCAGAGAAAATGGTAATCCACTCAGAGAACATGACTAAGAATTATCTCACACTGATTCTAGAGATTTTATCTTGTCCCCAGCTCTTGGATGACCCACTACGCAGTCTCTGCATGAGCCTACGCAGCCACTGCGTGATTTCTGCGTGGAGGCTCCCTCTAACTACATCAACCTGGGTTGTTGTTGTTTCTACTGCTAAGAAATCAATATTTCTCCTGCCAATCACTCACAATGATTCTCGACATTGATCTCTGCTTGTTCCCCAACACTTCTGCGTCAACTTTCGCCAATTTTTGCACTGTCCCTCTATGTCAATCTCCTCCAGCTGTTGTGTTGCCCCTCCTTGGCCCAACGCTGGCTCTATTATCCTTCCCTATCTTCTCTGACTTACATTCACTGGAACTAGAAATCACTTCCAGCACTGCCTTTGATCCTCATTGCTTGATCACTAGTTTGAATTCCTTAGCAAACCCAGCCCTCGGAAAATCGAACTGACGGATCAACTCTTTGTGTGTTTCTAAACCAACCCCAAGCCTCCTTCTTATACTTTTCCTATTGAGACTTCAACGGCCAAGTTTAAATCTCTAATCAACTGCTAAGATTAAAACTTGACTTGATCTGCCTTCTAGATCATTTTCACCCATATTTTGACTAATACCCATTAATATTTTAATTTTCCTAAGTTTAGACTTTGGAACCCCATTAAAAAATATTAATTATTTTAATAAAATACAATCCGGGTGGAATTTCACCGAACGGTTTCCGGGTTCTTTAGAACTCATGTGCATTAGCCTCTCCACCAATTTTCAAGGCTAGAGCACTTCCGATGCTACCAAAAACTAACAAGCTCATGAAAATAAATATCAACCAAGTCTAATGTAGTGCAACAATGTTTCAACACTTAAGGCACACTTCTGAAGCGAATTACATATCTGAAAATGAATAATTTCAACATACTATTACAAGTAAGTAATACAATAGTAAATATGTCCCTTAAGCTTCTAGATTCTTGTTAAACCACTTAACTAATTCTGCTCAAGGTAATGTCAAATCAACAAGTATAACTAGTGCTAGAATCTACTCAATCACATAGATACCATAAGTTGAAATTCAAATCTACAAGCACTCAAAGTTAGAACTGCTGTAACACTTCATATATATAGATAAAATGAAGTACAAGTACATACCACATTGTAATACAAGTTGGTACAAGTCAATCTCTCCAAACCCTAGTCAAGGCATCCTAAACCTATCCACCAACTCTTCCTAGCTAGGAATCTCTCCCGACTAACATTTGTTGCTCCACCAAAGATCCACAACAAGCAAGTATAATAGACCAACAAGTCCTCATTAGCACCTTGTAATGTCCCTTTTCCCATACATGGGCAGTGGAGACCATCTCAGTAACCCTAACAATTCCCATAGACTACAGAGTGAGATAAATTGGGGAATCTTAGGGGAAGAATTAATTAATTAAGGTGACTAATGAAAAAAATATTTAGAAGTCACTTTATTCAATAAAGGAAAAGGTAACCCTTGGTATTCAGAATTTCGAACAACCCATGGTATTCCAATAAGCCATCGTAATCAAAAAAAGAAGCAGGTTCTCATTCGTTGACATGATCGGATAATTTGGTTAATTGAATTTGTGGCCTTGTTGAGTTTTGTGTGAGGGTTGTAACTCTGGGTGTGGATCTTTTTTGGGGGTGAAACTATCTGCCATAGGGATCAAAACTAGTTTCATTGTTGCAACATACTCCTTGGCTAGTCATTTGGAGGGATCAACCAGATTCCTTATTGATGTTGAGTGAAGAAGGATGAGGTTTTGGAGCATTTGTTAGAAGGTTGAAGTAGTGCACATTTGCAAAGTGGGGAGTCCAGCTAGAGGAGGTTTATGAAGAGGACCGAATTTACTCCAAGTTATCTATTTGTTAGGTTTCCTTTCAAAATAAATTTGACGTAATTTTCCTCTCATTAATTTAAATAAAGTACTTGGGGTTTTGTAGTTAAAATTTCCACAAGCTCTGTGTTAATTGACTAAATAATTTATTTGTTAAATTTCTTGGCAAAAATTATGTAGTGTATTTCCTAAAGAAATATCATCGAAATTTTTTGGGAAAATGAATAAGGGGAATATTATAGTAGTATAAGAGTTGTGCATTTTTCTAGCTTGAGGGGTTTAATAGCATAAGGTTTATCATCTTTTCCAGGTGAGCATGGAATTTTGATGTAGGTCAAACTGTCTCTTGATAGTTGAATTTATTGAGCTAGGGCCAAGTTGAATTAAAAAAGGAAGGCCAAATCCCTTATTATAGCGCATCCTAATTATTGGGCCCTAAATTTACAAGGCGAACGGAACCAGAAAGATAGAGTAAAGATACAAAGTTAAATTGGAAAAATAAAGGGTAAAACCCTAGGTCGAATTGGAAAAAAATAGGGTAAAAATTCCAAGCTAAATTATTGAAGGGGTTCACCACCAATATTGTAGGGCCAAATTGGGAAACCCTAGAAGTCGAGAATCAAAGTGGATTACTAAATAATTCAGGGTTCCCATAAACTTAATTGAGGCCCCTTGCACAAAACTAGTCACGTTGTAATTTAGAGGGTCGAAATATCTACTTACGCTGAATTCCCTTAGTCTTAGAAAAAACAAAACCCCATACATTGGGTCAAAGAATTGATAATGGGGATCACTGAGAGGACCGAGCCTAGTGTTGCAAGCAAGTCGAATAAGAAAATTAGGAATTCCTATTGTTGTAGACGGGTCGAGTTAGGGAAAAGATATGGTATTTTCCCTCCAATTGACAATGTTAAATTGAAGGCATTGTAATTCTTTTCTCTAGCAAGTTATCCACTCAAGACAGAATTGAGAGCCCACATTCTCCGAGTAGGAGAGTCGCAGTATCAAGGTTGAAGTGTTGAGCGCGAGCACAAGAGTTAAGGCACACTAAAGGGCTACATACAGTGAGTAGCACAAGGTTCCGAGGAAGGGTTTTGAGGGCCAATTCATGCATGTAGCCGAGAGTCAAGTCAAATTATTTGGCATGAGTTGGTAGGAGCGAGAGAAACATTATTGTGACAATCACACTGTTAATTTTAGGTATGTTCTATGCTACAATTTATTTCAATATTCACAGTTAGATCAATATTTTTTCCAGATTAGCAATCACATTAGCATTAAAGTAAACTACAGATAGAACATAAACATAAATCGCAGAAGACAAGCCAAGACAAGAGAACACAAGATGTGGCGCTAGCCAGGGACAAACCCCAATTTGGGGAAACCATTTATCAATTCTTCTTCTATGTTCTTCAATAGTTCAACAGAGAGAGAGAGAGAGAGATAGTACATTTACAACAAAAGTCAACATTTTGACTTTCTATATCTACATGAGATCAGTTGAAGACATGCTACTTCAACTGATTCTCCAAGGTAACTTCTTCACCTATCATAGTGTTGCATCTCGTCCACTTGCTGCACCTCTCCGTGTTGCACCATGTTGCACTTATCATCACAGTGCTGAACCTAATGACCCTGCTATGCACTTCATGTTGCTGCTCCTGTCACTGTGTTGCTCCAATCATTGAGTTGCACTTCGGATCTGCACCTAATGTTGTACTCATCACTGATCTGCACTCAATGTTGCATCATAACTGATTTGTACTCAATGACTGCTATGTTGCACTTCATCATCAGTTGCACCACTGTCTTGTTGTCACCTACATGCTGCATACGGCAATACTGTAGCTCTGTCATGGAACAGCCTTAGCTACTTGCTATGGCTTGTAGCCTAGCAAAGCAGCTAGCTGTAGCAAGAGATTCTTCCAACAGATCTCATGAACCCTTTATACATATCCAGACATAATCTTGTTACAACACAGTTTGCTATACTTGACTTTTCTGTCAGCACTTTAATTCACCAACCAAGTAAACAGTGCTAGGAACAAATGATGTCCAAACATATATGCTACCACCTACAACATCTTGCTGTAATACAATAACTCTTGTTGCAGTTTTAGATCCACTTTCCGTGCTGTGTCTAAGGGTCCTTTCATACATAGATAAGGGCTCCTTCAATTAAGGTTTTTCTCCTATATTTGCTGCAGCGAGGATGTCCTCCATTAGGACTGTGACAAAGGGAAACACTAGCACTGCTTTGACAACAGATGAGGGCATACAGGAACGCATCTTAGACCTCTGTTTGGACCGCGGTTTAATGGACACTTTGACAACTGCTAGGAACCTTGTTAGCAGTGGCTTGAACCTCCTTCTTGCACTGTTGTTAGGGCAGATAGGAGCCTCATCAAACTGCGGTTTAGGGCTCCTAGATTGGGCTACATATTAGTGCCTCTTGATTGTGTTAAAACTGTGGATTAAATCCCTTCCTTGGACAACATATAACTCTCTTCCTTGACTGTGTGTGCATCTCTCCCTTGACTGCGTCTAGGGCAACAGATTGTGACACTTGATTAGACTGTTGTTAGAGCTTGTCAAGTCTTTCTCTTTACAGCGAATACATGCCTCCTTTTGGTGCCTATGAAACCCTCATTGACTGCGGCTTAGGAGTCTTCTTTCTTTGTGGATATGACCCCTTCAAGACAACGTAAGGTTGCTTAGCATATAGGCCTCTCCTTGAAGTGTAATGGAATCATCCTTCACCTTCTTGACAACGTTATAGAGTATCTCTTTCCATGGCTGTGATTTGATCTTCCTTAGGGCATTAGGGCATCATGAGGCTTCTTCCTTTTACTGCTGATTAGGGCATCATTAGGCCAGCATATATCCTAGGGCACTCCCCCTAGATCTCATCTTCATCAAACCCAAAAACAAGATAAAGAGAGATCACAAGAGTGAGTGTGTGTCAAATGACTTAAAGTCCTCTTCTATTTATACTAAAATATAGAGCACAAGAGGGGGTTATTTGGTTGCTAGCCGACCTTGACGAATTGTGCCATAACACAAATAAATTCATATCTCCATGAATACTTATTGGAATTGGATGATCTTTAGATCAATCCTACACCTCTCGATGAGAGGGATCCAAGAAAAATATCATCTTCCATTAATAAGATGACCCACATGGAGTTTGGCCCTAGTTTCCAATTTTAACACTCCCTTTCAACTAGGGAGAACTCCATCCGCTGATCCATATGTCCAACTGTACTATCTCTACCATCAGTGCCCTGCACTGCTCTGCTAAGCTCTCTCCTTTACTTTTCTCTGCTCTGCTCTGCTGAACCATGAAGAAAAAAAATTGATCGAGAATTTCTCATACCATTCTCTACTGACCCAAAGTCAGTTTTATCTCAAGAGAGTGTGTCACATTACTTTTACTGACCCGAAGTCAGTTTTATTGATCCCAGATCAATATCACAAGAGAGTGTCTCAAACCACTCATACTGATCCCAGATCAGTTTCATTGATCCCAGCTCAATGGAGGTCATCCTAGCATAGGAAGTACGGTAGATACAACAATGCATCCATCGATAGTACTACTATGGTCCCTATCCTCATTTCTTTGCTCATTGATCAGATGAGAGGTACTTCCCATGAGTCCCAGACTGCATGGGTAGGATGCCTCAACAAGAGAACTAATCATCCTGTCCACAGGAGAACGAAACATCCTGTCCAATGGATGCCACGGAGAACTAATCATCCTGGCCTACAAGAGAACTAATCATCCCGTTCCACAGTCGCCACGGAGAACAAATCATCTTGGCCCACAGGAGAACTAATCATCCTGTTCCATAGTTGCCATGGGGTGTCACAGGGGAAGGTTGAACCTTTTACCTTGTACATAGTGCACCACCAGGGGATGGTGGGTCGCCCTGTGGTCACATGTCGCTCCAAGAAGTACCTCGCGCCCCCTTGGAGCTCCCAGAGCTCAATACATCATACTCGACCCTCATAAGAGGGTCTCTCAAGAACTCCAAGTTGTTCGAGAAAGTCACAGATTTGACCTTTCCTCGGGGCTTTGACAAAATGTCTGCGACCTGTACATCAGTCTTAATGCGATGGAGCCTCCTCTTTCATCGACTTACCATATCCCAGATAAGGCAGTGTCTGATGTTTATCTGCTGGAGCAATCATCCAATACGGGATTCCTCAATAATCGGATCCCCCCTCTGGTTGTCACAGAAAATCACAGTGGTATTCATCATGTGTACAAACAACTCACTTAAGAGCTTTTGCAACCATGCAGCTTCACACGAGATCATACTCATAGCTATGTATTCGATCTCGGCAGTGCTTATAGCAACCGACTTCTGCTCTCTGCTCATCCATGATATCGAAGCAGAATCCAAAGAGAACTAGCACTGAGAAGTGCTCTAGTGATCCTTCACATTGTCTGCCCAGTCAGCATTCAAATAATCATGCAATTTCATATTTCCGGCAGTTTATCTCAATCCATGAGAGATTGTGCCCCAAAGATATCTCAGAATATTCTTGGCACCAATCTAGTGAGGCTCAACCAAATATGAGCTCACCATGCTAACTGCAAAACATATTCGGACGAAAGTTCACCAAGAACATCAACGCAAATGAGTTTATGAAACTCAGAGGCATTTCCCAAATCTGGTCCGACATCACTACCATATAACTTCTGAAATTTAAGATCCTTGAGGTAGTCACAAGCTTGCAGTTTATCATTCCACATCTGAAATCCCACTCCCTCTTACTTCTGCAAATGAGAGGGTTTGCACCTGTCAAAAATAGGTCGTCCTCATAAGGTGCCGGTATGAGAGGTCTGTTGTCACACAGAGTGTCTAGGCACTGCGACAACACTCAGACTGGGGGTTATCACCCTGATCTTCGATCTCTCTGTTTAAGCCATCTCCCTAGGCTAAGGGGGGTGGATCCTATGGGATAAAGGAAGACCAACTGGGAATCAGTTGGCTTGGGAGACATAGCGAAGGAAACAAGCACTTGATTGATTTTAATGATGGATAACTTGATGGATTTAAATAGTTAAATCAGATAGAGTAAATGCCAAAACAAGACAAGCACAAGATAGAAATAATTTTAGACCAGTGCCTTCATTAGTAAAACAAGCTATCTAGATCGATTTTCAATATGTGATGAAAAAGTGACGATAATCCACAATTGCCCGAAAAGATTCCAGATTTAAAACTATTGTCATTTTTTACCATCATAAAAAAAAATGCATTTAATGACACTAAAGAACTTTAAATTTAAACTTTAATTATTCTTTAGGCAATAATGCTTAATGGTAACCGAAAAATTTTAAATCTTTCAAAGTGATAAAAAATAAATAAATAAAGGGCTAAAAAATAAAAAATTTAATGGGCCATAGGCCACAATTAAAATTTTTAACATTAAAGCGCAAATCCCTTTTGCTTAGTTTTTAATCACCAATTTTTTTATGATTTTTTAAATGTTTGATTTTATTAAATTTTTAGATTTTGAATTATTTTTTTTTTTTTTTAAGGATTTTTTAATTTTTTTAATGAATTTTTTATTTTTAACCCCAAAGTCTTTCTTTATTGCACATGAAAAATGATTACAAGAGAGCTTTCACTGAGCACACGATTTAAAGGTTGAATGATCTCAATTGACAACTGACCTCCTATTTAAAGAAAAATTTCCCAACGGCTAGTTCGAGTGATCCTTGTCAAAGCGATCTCGACTGTTGATGAGAATCAAAAAATCTTTTAATCTCATCCGTCGAAATTAAATTATTGAGGAAATTTGAAATTATCAATTAAATGCATTTTAATTAATTCAGAATTTTAATTTTTGAATTAATTTCCTCAAAAATTGACTTTGACTTAACCCTAGGGACCAAGGGCCTAAAATTTAGCAAAATAATCATTTAACCTTAGTCCCTGGACCTCTTAAAATTTAATTTTTTAAAGGATCCTTGAATTAGCCTTTGGAAAAATTAAAATTACCTAGGACCTAGGACTTATGAGGGGATAAAACATTTTTCTAACTCTCAAGACACTTTACATTATGATTTTTACATTTTTACATTTCAAGGGGGAAAACCCATTTGACCAAGACCCTCACAGACTACCCATTTCTGCGACACAAATATAATCTAGCAGATCAAGCAATTTGTAATAAAATAACCTAACCAAATAGTTAGGATTATTCTCAAATCACTTTTACATAGACTCAATTTAACACACTAGGACTCCCCTAACATTCTGGTGACAAAATCCATTCTGGCTTTGGGGTAAGGCTAAAGGAAAACGATGTTGATCATGGATTGGTGAGACAAAAAACCTTCCGAAACGTAGATCATCACTAGAAAATTAGGTTTATCTAAGCGATTACATACATGACACAGATATGCTAAGATTATTTACAATTTACACATGCAGAAAGGGTTTACAATATAACATGATTAGGCTAATGATGATAGTCGAATGGCACGGACACCTTGATCAAGCGATATCCCTTTTGCGAAAAAGGGGGTGTATTGCTATGAGTCGTTGAAACATAGTGGTCAACAAGGTCTATCATCCACAACCTTTGGGTAATGGTTTGGATCGGTTTCACTCCTAGTGAATCTCAGCTTCATCAGACAGCGATCAATCCCCTCATACTACGCCCGGGGTATTTTGCTTCAAGCCATAGTGTATACTGAGCATTTGCCTGCTTTCAGGCAAATCTTTCGGCTGCTTCTCGGATGTGCCATGTCCAATTCTACATAACATAGGACTTTTTCCTATTCGAAAATCAAGCTACTTACGGCTATCTGATGCATCAAATTGCTTTCTCGTTCTCTTTCTCTTACGTTTTTTCTTTGTGGTAGGGTGTATCACTGATGACATGGAACCTTCTGCTTCAAAACTCTCAGATGAAGTATGTAAGATATTCGTGACATGTCTTTCTTCATTTTGCATTTGATTTTTATCGTTTTAATTTTATCCGAATCACCTTCAATTAACCAGTTTTCAATGGAACAAATGACCTCCTCATAATAAGATGTAGCTTGTTGTAGCAGATAAGGAGGCTTCTGATCTATCGACGTCTCCTTGTTTCTTTCATCTTTTGACCGCTGTTGAAATTTCTGTACCTGTATTGTTATGGCATCCATTTGGCTAGAGTGTTCAACCTTCATAGCACTGATTTCCCTAGCACGGTCTTCCTCCATGCTCAATAACTTATTCTAAAGACATATCTGACTAGCTTCCATATCTTTTATTACTTTGTCATTATTTGCCTTTATGGTCATCAAGCAATGTTGCATAGAGTTTATCTCGTTCTTATGCTTTGCTTGCATGGTAGCCAACTGATTATTATAATCGAATGTCATGATAGTCATTTTTTCATCCATAGTTAATAACTTGTTTTGCATAGAATTAATTTCCTTGTCATGATTAGCTTTCATGGTTTCCATCTCCTTATCTCGCTTTTCCAGGTAGGTGTATAAAGTTTTCATATCATTGACGTAATCAGTTACAAACTTTTCTTTATTAATTTCCATATTTTTTACCAGCCGCATTAGTTCTTCTATAATTTGCTTCTGATTTTCCCTTTCATTGTCGACACTGATTTGACAATTTGTCCCTGCTTTTCCAATATCATGGATTTGATCTGCAATAGTACAGATGGATGGCACATTCTGATATGGAGAATTGTCTTGAAATCTTTCGTCGACAGTTGAATCCTTCACAAAATCACTTTCATTTTGTTGCATAATTTTAGGGGCACAAGGCGAGCTATCTTGATAACCATATCTATCTTTAAAAGCATGAACGATGTCTTGTAAAGAAGTGAAAGAATCATTAGGACAATTATTAAACCAATTCAAAGCATCACCCTCTAAAAAAAAGACAAATAGATACATTTTGACATTTTCATGATCATACTGCGGAGAACTACAATATATGAGCATTATATGAGAAAACCTACATAAATGCTTTCTAACAGCGACTGAATCACCACCTGAGAACAAAGACAATTTAGAAATGGCCACTTCTGGAATATCATGGAGAACATTAGTAAAATGACACGGGGTAAACGAATAATCCATGATGAATAATGAGGGACCAAATGGATGATAGAGAGAGACCTCTGCTCAAGAAAATCAAGAGATTAAAGAAGTGGAGTCGCCACTTGAACATGAATCTAACTCTAGGATCCAAAAGGCAACAAACAACCGAATATAAGGGAGGTCTTCTTGTCTGAGAATAAATGAAGAGAAATGGAGTCGCCACCAAACAAGAAATGATCAAAGAAGTCCAGGTGTTGAAGGTCAAGATGACGAAAGATACAGTGATGAAAAGATCAAATGACGCTAGGAAAAGCTGGCCGCTTGATAGGCTAATGAATGGCAGAAAAGATGAGATGTGCCAAAAAATGTTGACTTTGCCGGCTCGAATGAGAGATGAGAAAGATGAAAGGTGAATGATGAATGTCGAATAAACCAAGGACAGAAAAAAATCTATTCCTGGCAACGACGCCAAAAAATGTTGTCGTTGTCGGCTCAAATGAATGAGAGAAAGATGCAAAATGAATGTCGTTGAAACGCCGAGAATAAAATATCCCCGGCAATGGCGCCAAAAAATGTTGTCGCACAGAGTGTCTAGGCACCGCGACAACGCTCAGACCGAGGGTTGTCACCCTGATCCCCAATCTCTCTGTTTAAGCCGTCTCCCTAGGCTAAGGGGGGTGGACCCTATGGGATAAAGGAAGACCAACTGGGAATCAGCGAGCTTGGGAGACACAGCGAGGGAAACAAGCACTTGATTGATTTTAATGATGGATAACTTGATGGATTTAAATGAATAAATCAGATAGAGTAAATGCCAAAAAAAGACAAAACCACAAGATATAAATAATTTTAGACCAGTGCCTTCATTAGTAAGACAAGCTATCGAGATCGATTTTCAATATATGATGAAAAAATGACTATAATCCACAAATGGCCGAAAAGATTCCAGATTTAAAACATTGTCATTTTTTACCATCATAAAAAAAAAATGCATTTAATGACACTAAAGAACTTTAAATTTAAACTTTAGTTATTCTTTAGGCAAAATTCTTAATGGTAACCGAAAAATTTAAAATCTTTCAAGGTGATTAAAAATAAATAAATAAATAAATTTTAATGGGCCATAGGCCACAATTTTTTTTTTTTTTTAACATTAAAACGCAAATATATTTTGCTTAGTTTTTAATCACCAAATTTTTATGATTTTTTAAATGTTTAAGATTTTTAATAATTTTTAGATTTTTTAACTTTTGAAAATTTAAAATTTTTTTTTTAGGATTTTTTAAAGTTTTTTATTTTTTTTTAATGATTTTTTATTTTTTTTTTAACCCCAAAGTCTTTCTTTATTGCACATGAAAAATGTTTACAAAAGAGCTTTCACTGAGCACACGACTCAAAGGTCGAATGATCTCAATTGACAACTGACCTCCGATTTAAAGAAAAATTTCCTAACGGCTAGTTCAAGTGATCCTTGTCAAAGTGATCTCGACCACTGATGAGGATCAAAAAATCTTTTAATCTCATCCGTCGAAATTAAATTATTGAGGAAATTCGAAATTATCAATTAAATGCATTTTAATTAATTCAAAAATTTAATTTTTGAATTAATTTCCTCAAAAAATTGACTTTGACTTAACCCTAGGGACCAAGGACCTAAAATTTAATAAAATAATCATTTAACTTTAGTCCCTGAACTTCTTAAAATTTAATTTTTTAAAGGATTCTCGAATTTAGCTTTTGGAAAAATTAAAATTACCTAGGACCTAGGACTTATGAGGGGATAAAACATTTTTCTAACCCTCAAAACACTTTACATCATGATTTTTACATTTTTACATCTCAAGGGGGGAAACCCATTTCACCAAGACCCTCACAGACTACCTATTTCTGTGACACAAATATAATCTAGCAGATCAAGCAATTTGTAATAAAATAACCTAACCAAATAGTTAGGATTATTCTCAAATCACTTTTACATAGATTCAATCTAGCACACTAGGACTCCCCTAACATTCTGGTGACAAAATCCATTCCGGCTTTGGGGTAAGGTTGAAGGAAAACTCTACCGATCATGGATCGGTAAGACAAAAAACCTTCCGGAACGTAGATCATCACTAGAAAATTAGGTTTACCTAGGCAATTACATACATGACACGGATCTGCTAAAATTATTTACAATTTACACATGCAGAAAGGGTTTACAATATAACATGATTAGGTTGATGATGATAGTCGAATGGCACAGACATGTTGATCAAGCGATATCCCTTTTGCGAAAAAAGGGGTGTACTGCTATGGGTCGTTGGCACGTAGTGGTCAACAAGTTCTATCATCCACAACGTTCGGGTAATGTTTTGGATCGGTTTCACTCCTAGTGAATCTCAGCTTCATCAGACAGCGATCAATCCTCTCATACTACGCCCGGGGTGTTTTGCTTCAAGCCATAGAGGGCTTTCATCCACCTGTATACATGAGATTCCCGATCATGAATTTCAAACTCCTCTAGTTGTTCCAAACCTGTGGCCCTGATGCATGAGGGGAATGGTCCCCTTATAATATTTTCCTTCAGTACATCTCAGACATGTACCTTCATGCTCTTCTTGAATTCAGGCATCTCTATCACCATCTGACTCACATCGAGTAGGGCTCCATAGGTATACCTCCGGTGTTATAGATGCGATATGTCAAATGACATGATCCCCAATGGATCATCATACAAATTGCCAATCATGAACCCATGAGAAAAAGCATCTTTGAAAATTCTATTTTTTTAACACGTACCTTTCCATCGATGAATGCCACCCTGAAACCTTTGACTTCCATTTCCGAGATGGACACCAGGTTCTTCTTGCGATTAGGTACATAAAACAGATTCTTGTAAATGAATAGAGTTACCCTCATTCAATTGAGGGGTAACATTCCCTACACCCTTTCCAGGATAGGTGGCATTGACTCCAAGTATAATCCACAGTTGTTTCTGTCTCTACCAAATTCAAGAGAGCACCCTTCTATTCGATGAGGTGCCTTGAAGCACTACAATCAATAAGCCAGATTCCCAAAGAATTTGAAGGAGATGGCCAATACAAGATAACTCTTCTTTATCTTATCAGAAACAACATTTGATTCTTCATACCTGGGGTTCCTTGCTTTCTTTGAAGAGTCGGTCGTTTCCTTGATGACCTACATTACCTGTCATTCCTCTGATCATTGAAGATGTCCCTGGAATGATTGTTATCATCATCAATTGATGTGCCCCTACCTAAGACACTCCTTCGCATAATGGCCGAACTTATTACAACCGAGGCATCTGCCTTTCCTTCCACCATTCTGATAATATTCTCTACTTCGATTTCACCCTTGGTAAATTTGAAGAGAGATGAGGAATCCATTGATCCTTTTTTCCTTTCCCAGTTGTCTTCGGTGATTTCTCTTTCAATCTTGCTTGGGCATTGCCTTCACCTTAGCTCTGATACCATGTTAATTTTAGGTATGTTCTATGCTTAGAGCAATTTATTTCAATTTTCACAATTAGCTCAATATCTTTTCCAGATTAGCAATCACATCAGCATTAAAGTAGACTGCAGATAGAACATAAACATAAATCGCAGAAAACAAACCAAGACAAGAGGACACAAGATGTGGCGCTAGCTAGGGACAAACCCCAATGTGGGGAAACCCTTGATCAATTCTTCTTCTATGTTCTTCAATAGTTCAGCAGAGAGAGAGAGAGAGAGATAGTAAATTTACAACAGAAGTCAACACTTTGACTTTCTATATCTACATGAGATTAGTTGAAGACATGCTGCTTCAACTGATTCTCCAAGCTGACTTCTTCACCTATCATAGTGCTGCATCTTGTCCACTTGCTACACCATGCTGCACTTATCATCACATTGCTGGACCTAATGACCATGCTATGCACTTCATGTTGCTGCTCCTGTCACTGTGTTGCTCCAATCATTGAGCTGCTCTTATCACGGATCTGCACCTAATGTTGTACTCATCGCTGATTTGCACTCATTGTTGCATCATCACTGATCTGTACTCAATGACTGCTATGCTGCGCTCCATCATTAGTTGCACCATTGTCTTGCTGTCACCTACATGCCTCATACGACAATACTGTCGCTGTCATGGAACAACCTTAGCAGCTTGCTATGGCTCGCAGCCTAGCAAAGCAGCTAGCTGTAGCAAGAGATTCTTCCAACAGATCTCATGAACCCTTTATACATACCCAGACATAATCTTGTTACAACCTTGTTTGCTATACTTGACTTTTCTGTCAGCACTTTGATTCACCAACCAAGTAAACAGTCCTAGGAACAAATCATGTCCAAACATATATGCTGCCACCTACAGCATCTTGCTATAATACAATAACTCTTGCTGCAGTTTTAGATCCACTTTCCTTGTTGTGTCTAAGGGTCCTTTCATACATAGATAAGGGCTCCTTCAATTAAGGTTTTTCTCCTATATTTGTTGCAGCCAGGATGTCCTCCATTAGGACTGTGACAAAGGGCAACACTAGCCCTCCTTTGACAGTGGATGAGGGCATACTAGAACGCATCTTAAACTTTTGTTTGGACAGCGGTTTAATGGACACTTTGACAACTGCTAGGAACCTTGTTAGCAGTGGCTTGAACCTCCTTCTTGGACTGCTATTAGGGCAGATAGGAGCCTCATCAAACTGTGGATTAGGGCTCCTAGATTGGGCTACGTATTAGTGCCTCTTGACCACGTTAAAACTGCAGATGAAAACCCTTCCTTGGACAACATATAACTCTCTTCCTTGACTGTGTGTGCATCTCTCCCTTGACTGCGTCTAGGGCACTAGATTGTGACACTTGATTGGACTGTGGTTAGAGCTTGTCAAGCCTTTCTCTTTATAGCGAATACATGCCTCCTTTTGGTGCCTATGAAACCCTCATTGACTGCGGCCTAGGAGTCTTCTTCATCTGCGGATATGACCCTTTCAGGACAACGTTAGGTTGCTTATCATATAGGCCTCTCCTTGAAGTGTAATGGAATCATCCTTCACCTTCTTGACAATGTTATAGAGTATCTCCTTCCATGGCTGTGATTTGATCTTCCTTAGGGCATTGGGGCATCATGAGACTTATTCCTTTTACTGTTGATTAGGGCATCATTAGACCGGCGTATATCCTAGGGCACTCCCTCTAGATCTCATCTTCATCAAACCCAAAAATAGGATAAAGAGAGATCACAAGAGTGAGTGTGTGTCAAATGACTTAAAGTCCTCTTCTATTTATACTAAAACGTAGAGCACAAGAGGGGGTTATTTGGTTGCCAGCCAACCTTGATGAATTGTCCCATAACACAAATAAATTCATATCTCCATGAATACTTATTGTAATCGGATGATCTTTAGATCAATCCTACACCTCTCGATGAGAGGGATCCAAGAAAAATAACAGCTTCCATTAATAAGATGACCCACATGGAGTTTGGCCCTAGTTGCCAATTTTAACACACTCTGAATAGATCCCTTCAATGACCACAACAATGAATTTAATTCCATTGCGATTGCAGAAGCCAATTTATAACCTGGACTAAACATTGATCAAAGAACAAGCCACCATGAGTGCACAATAATCCTGTAACTGGAGATTGAGGGTCTGAAATTATTCTTGTAGAAGCAAATCCTGAAGTTGAGAACCCTACATCAGGGGCCATAATTTTATTCTCTGGTTACTACCTAAATAAATAAATAAATTGAAGATAAGTTGTAAATTGGTATCTATTTAAGCAGGGGTTTCTTGTTGAGCTTGTCTCTGTTGTTGCTTATAGAAAGATTGCATGCTAACTATTTGTGAAAACTCCTAAACTGAGATTGAGAAGAATTTGTATCTTATTAAGGGGTTATAGCAGTTTATGAACCCATAAAATAGAGAATTTCTCACATACAAATGGAAGAATAAAGGAAAGGAAATTCCTTATCCAAATTTAGAGGAAGAAGTAGAAATGGGTGATCCAAAAGATCAATTGTGGGGAAGCATCATGCATGCCATGAGCGATTTAGCTAGGGGACAACAAGAGTTAGTATAGGGGCAACAAGAATTGGTGCAGGCCGCCATTCAATTATTGGCAAGCTTGTAAGGGAATCAACAAAATAACATAGTAATGGCATTGGGAGATCAAATGGCCATACTGAGCAACATGCCAAGGAAAACAACACTTCCAATTTAGCCCAATCCAACTCACAACCACCCAACATAACAACACATATGCCAATCTTACCAAAGTTTTTGGAGGAGCAACCATGGAATAATCCAAGGTAGCAGCAAAAGGGTGAGACTTTTGATGACTATGTAAAATAATATGGGCATTGGGGGGTGATTTTCATGCAGGTATGTCCTTGTAGGTTTTACGCACCATCAAATACAAGGGCAAGCCTAGGGAACATGAACTGGGATGGAACAACTATGATCTTCTGAAAAAGGAAAGAAAAATAACTCTGCCCACTTTTGATGGGACATCTAATTGCACGGCCAGGGCATGGGTTTAGAAATTGTATACATGCTTCCAACTCAACCCTATGACTGAAACAGAGGCCATCTAGTATGCTACTCTACATATGGAAGGTGAAGTGCGGGAGTGGTGGTACCATGGGCTCACTACCTTGGGCCATTCCAACATCACATCCTACCTAGATTTCACACAAAGGTTGATCGATTGCTTCGAAAAGAAGAACCCAGAGCTTCATTTACAAGAACTATCTCAACTCAGGGAGATATACACTCCAAATGTGTATATCTTTTAGTTCCAACAGATAGTAGTCATGATGAACGATATGTTGGAAAGAAGGTTAGTCATGCTCTTCATAGAGGGATTAGTCGAACCTCTATAGGGGTGGGTTAAGGCCTTCAAGGCAGGGTTATTACAGGATACCATTATTAGGATGAGAGATATGGAGGATGCAGTGCCAAAAAATAAAGCACCTTTCAAACCATCGCTTCCTCAACAAATTAAAGATAAGAATCCCTTCCAAAAATAGGAAGCTAGGAAAAGCAGATTAGATGGAGAAATTCAAGATGAGTTAAGGAGAAAGAATCTCTATTTTAGTTGCTGGAAACCTTGGGATCGAGGACACAAATGCAATGGATAGGGTAAGGTGCACTACATTTAGGTGCTTTCCGAGAGTGATGAGGAGGAAGAGGCAAGGTTGGTATGCGAGGAGCTTAGCAGTTTCGAAGATGAGCAGCTACGGTTGGAAACTCGAGGTGGCACCATAGCCACACTTTTTGAGAGTTCCAAGCTACAACATTTTCAGATTCAAAGGAATCATACAGGGGCAGTGGGTCACTGTCCTAAGAGTCAACCCACAATTTCATGAACTCGTCATTTGTATTCAAGAGAGGCATCCCTATAAGGGACTTTGGAGGTTTTACTGTGGAGAAGGCTAGTGGATTCAACATGACATGCAACTAGAAGGTTCCAAGTTCATAACTAAAGATAGGAAACTACATCATGAATGATGATTTCTATATGGTGAAGTTGTTAGACACCAATGTGATTTTCATTAGGGGAATTTTGAGGTCTCAAATGGGCCTCCTAAGTAAAATAATAAAATAAGATTTATGAATTTTTAAAGAAAAAGAAAAGAAACTATTTTTTTATTGTATTTTTGGCTTATATCCTTGTAAGTTTACTCAAATGTCAAGTGTAGACACCTATTGGTACCCACTTTGCATACTTCAGAGTAGACCCACATCGGGAAAAAATGAAAATACATGAAAAAACATGTTCACCTATAAGAAGATAAGTTGAAAATACAATAAAAACTAGTAGTTTTCTTCTTTTTCCTCCAAGATATTTTCCCTTGGGGATGACATCATGATCTTCAATCCTATTTGTTCTTTTAAAGTTAATTTTGTTAGTACATTTTTTTAGGCCCATTGTTTACCTCAAAATCCCCTAATGTGGTGTCCAATGGCTTATTCTCTTATTCATCTCCCCCAGGAGAAGTTTTTCTCTTATTCATCTCTTCTGGCTGGTGTTGAATTTATAACTATGGTCAGTCTTCATATTGTATATTTTTTCACTTGATGTACTTGTATTGATTATTGTAAAGCATATTTTAAATGCTAGAGTTTAAAAGAAAATTTATTTTGAGTCAGTCCCATTGCGACTAAAAAAAAAAGCAAATTTGAATTTTTAAATTGTAACTTTTGGCTTCAAAGTTGTCAAGTCAGCCTCCCTCCAAGTCAAGTCTTCCCAAGGCAAAGGACACACCCATTTGACCCAGCAGATCACTATATAAATGCAGCTCAACCTCATTCTCTTGGCACCAATTAACACTTCCTCAAGAAGTCATTTTTTGGGCATCTCAGTGAATATCAAGAAAGACAAGGAGGATGAAAAAGAAGATGAATTAGCTCTCTCTCTTCTTCTTCTTCTCTCTCTCTCTCTAGCTTGTACATGTGGATAGTCTCTTCTTCTAGCTCACAATATTTTTGGGAAGTTCTGTTGTAGGGGGCCGAAATTCTGGGTAGTTGCAATGGCCAAAATTCTGGGGTAACTGACAACTGTTGTATCAAATTGGGAGGCTTGATTCGGATGGATTGACTAGGTTTGACCATAGGTCTAGGTGTGTCTCTTGCTGAACAAAATAATTTCTCTAATGAAAAGATTGTTGAGTTTTTTCCCTTAATGGGTTTTCCTAGGGTAAATCTTGTCTTTTCTTTGTGCATTGTGATCTTTATTGTTCTACTGTTCTTGTATGGTTGAATTTCTGAAGTATAATTGTTGAATGATATATTGGAATAATTTAAAAGAAAATCAATATCAAAAGTAATTACCAATATTTCAGAAATATTGTGCTAACGTCTATTACACTTAGAAAATCAACATGGTATCAAAGGTTTGGTGAAGGAAGGAACACTGAGATCACCTTTGAAGAAACCCTATTTTGAGATGTTATTGTTGAAGTCCTTGTTGATTCACATCCATGGCTTCCTCTATGAAATCTGAGGACAAGTTGGAAAAAAGCATCAAACTTTAGAACTTTGAAACTTAGGATTGATCTTATTCTTGCAAAGAAGAAAGTTTTGGATATTGTGACGGGAAAAGTTGTAGAACTAGCAGATGTTGCGGGAAATGAGAAGTTTAAGGATGATGACATCACTGTGATGAGTCTTATTGTGGTGTCATGTCCCTTCTCAAACACATTTGTAACAGGGTGCTACTACACAATTTTGCACAATTTTGGCTAAGGAAGAGAACCCATCATTTTCGGCTTAGGGACTTAGGAGGCAGTTCGACTTAATTTGGTTGCTAGTGGAATGTGGGGGCCACCCACATGGGAATTCAAATTGGCCCATTCGAATAGCTTGGAGGGAAAGTCGAATAGGTGGATGGAGGGGCCCACATGAGGCAAGGGAGGCCCAAGGAGTTATAAGGAGGGAGCAGCTCTCATTTTGGGATTCATTCATACATCTTGCAAACAAAATCACTTGACTGTTCACTCTGCTATTTAGCTTAGTCAACCGGCTGTTTAGCCACGAATCTCTCAAGCGGGAGAGTCAACCTCTACTTCGGGGGACCATCCGTGCCCGCCCTAGAGAGGAAGTTCTACAAGGATTTCAGGAATTCTGGGGCAGTGACATAGCACCACCAACCAGCGCAGAGCAAGGAGTGTGTATTTCTGGGCAGCCAGGAAACGCTCAGAGGGAGATTGAGGCAAGTAGAGATCTGATTGCTTGTCTGAGAGTTGCAGAGCTGAGGTAGCAACATTAGACTAACGTTCTTGTTGGGTTTTACAGCTAGCTGAGCCAACATTCCAGCGATTTGAACTGCTAGGCTGGGGGATAGTGCAGAGGCCACACAACATATTTTTGTGGTACTTGGGAGCAGCTAAGTTGCGACAAGAGATCATCTGGGGAGTGAGGGATTGGATAGCAAGGGTGAACTCAGCATTTTGGAGAAGTTTTCAGGTGGATTTACAGACAGTTTCCAGCAAGTCGAAATTGGCAGCTAACGCTAAGGTGAGGCTCCAAGGGCGGTCGAAAATCGAAAGGATAAACCAGCCAAAATCCTTTCTGGGTTTTTCTGGGTTTTTGACAAGGATCCCAAATGTAAAGTTTCCTAATTTTCTAAGCATCAGAGGTGGGGTTTTAAGTCGTATCTTTGCAGCAGACAATGTAGAATTGTTGGGGATTGAATAGTGCCTTTGGGTGTCGATTTTGGGAAGTCCAAATTGGGCCAAGCCATTTTTGGGTTTTTGTGGGTTTTGGCCAAGGAGTTCGGGGTTAAAATAATATAAATTTTTGGGCAGTTTCAGTGCACTTTCTAGCCATTCAAACTTCAGTAGAGGAGTGGTTTCTGGGCAGCACAGTGCAAATTGGTGTAGCAGCTGGGCAGCCTTCAGCTCAACCATTTTCCTACCTGGGTTTGGTCCTGCTTGTCCTTTCAAACAAGCCCAGGTGCACCATTCCATCATCTATTGTATTTGACTTGCAAAAATATAATAAAATGTCTCAAAAGTTCTCCATTTGCAGTGTCTATATGGGTGTTTGCTTAATATTTCGTTTTTGTAATTTGATGCATGTATTATTTGCTTTTTATCACTTGTATTCTTATTAAGGATCATTACAGTGGTATCAGAGCATGATCTTGGCCCAACTGTTCGAAATTAGCCAGAAGATCATGGAAGCTTTGGGTATGAGTGCACAGTGACGAGTGAAACTGGAGACAAACCCATGGCTCAAGGGAAATTTAGTATACAGAAATTCTGGGGTAGAATTCATCGGGACAATGAGAGGTTGGCCCAGTTGAGGAGGGTGACAGACCAAACCCATCCTCACCCTTACAACAAAGACGTTAGAGGTGAGCAGGTCATGGGGGTGCAACCATCTACATCGTGTGGGCAAAGTCGACCAGGTCAGGGCACCAGATCTCCTGAAAAGGAGCAAACATGGCAAAGACGATTAGAGGGTGAGACCAGGGGGCGCTTTTGCTGGTGGAGACCTGGCTTTAGATATCATGAGCCTGAGGAGGAGGTTGAGCATGATGCCGAGAGCCCACAGGATGGTGAGGAGCACATCGATATACTCGGTGTGGCGTAGGAGTCACCTTTATTAGAGACCTCTTTGATAGCCCCAGTGGACACCCTGGTGGAGAGGATAGAGCCTACTCACATAGAGCCATTTGTTGAGGGGGTGCCATCCCTGTACGAGATGCCAACAGTTGCTAAGGTATCTGGAGTCGTGACCGAGTTTACAGGTGGTAGATGCCCATGACGGTTCCATCAGTTTCAGGCCGACCTTCTAGCATTTAAAAGGAAGGTCGTGTTAGTGCAAGAGGCGATTCTGTAGCAGAACGAGGAGTTGGAGGGCATGAGAGTGGTTTGTGTTGAGTCCACGGCCAAATTGACTCACGTTGGGGAGCAGTTGGATTCCCTACTGGTGCAGCTAGAGTGCACGTTGGAGCGTGAGAGAAGCCCTCTTCGTGCATACATAGATGGTGCTAGAAGCACCGTTAGGTTACCTTGGCCCATTGGAAAAGGGAGATAGAGCTACCTAGTTAGATTGCATGTATTGACCAGGATAGCGAGATGAGACGACCTGAGTTGCACACGGTGCAACACCCGCATGTTGGGGTTGTTCTATGTGCGGGAGTTCATGCATTCAATCCCTCTCTTGGGGTTGGGTGGCGAGAGATTTTGATTTGGTAGCGGATGGAGTGGACTATGGAGATGGTAGTGGACCCAAGTGGAGCTCAATAGGAGTTTCCAGGCACTGGGGATGGTGGAAGCCCCAACTAGCATTGGGATCCGAGAGGGACCACCTATCATTTCCCATGTATGTTGTTTGACTACAACCAGGATGGTGCAGTTGACCTAGCAGTTGAGCATGCACATTCACTAGGGGAGTCTCAATTAGCACTAGTGGTCGACCAGTTTATGGACAAACTCTTTTGGTTTTCTTGGTATGGCACTTGTACACGAGATCACTGGGTGATCAACATACTCTGGCAGGAGCTTGTCGAAGGAGGTGGCATTGGCAGGCCACCAGACGGTGCCTTGCATGAAGCTGGGGACTCTTCACTTTTGTGTGGACCACAGAGGATGCAGAGGAGTGGAGCAGTGGTGGCATCGCTGCTGAAACATAGGGAGAGTCACTTCTTGGATCCCTCAGAGGGGATTTGGAGGGAAGATCCATTCATCGGCAAGGATAATGATGTGATGGTGGAGGTGATGATATTGATCGGGTGTGGCCTGACACATAGAGACATAGCTCTAGGCCATCATATCCAGGGATGTGTGGGAGCATCTAGCGTTGAGCAGTGGTCTACAAGTGGGCATGGAGATGCATGGTGGTGTGTTGTATTGTGTTGGACTATGTAGCGGAGTGGGAGTGCCTCACATCGCAGTGAGTACATGCGGGGAGTGACAGGTGCAATGACACAGGTAGGAAGCAGGACGGTACAGGATGACATCGCTGCAGCTGACGGTATCCAACAGTGTACGGGGGTAGGTCATGGTGTACAATGGCATGTCCAAGACTATTGGGATGATCGATGGTATGCAGAGGTGTATGTTGCTGCACAATGAGGTCTTGGAGTGTTTCCTCCAGGGACACCCATGGACAAAGATACCGGGCATACCTTTGGGCGTAGGTCGATGGGGACATAGATGAGCGATACTTGATGGTATCCGCGGGGATTCACACTCCTAACCCTCTTATACATCACTTACATGAACTGGAAATCTGGTTGTTGTCCTTTAACACTGTGGGCACGAGTAGCAGGGGATGGGGAGCTCACCTAAGATATTTGGATGACACTTGGTGCGATAGAGGAGAGACTTCTCAGTGGAGGCTTCGAATCTGTGCGTGAGTTGACAACCACAGGCGAGGGATGAGGTGATCACCGACAGGGATGGCATATCATTCATCACGGATCCTATGCCAGGGGAGTTGGTCACAGGGGAGACATGTTTCACTCCTTCCACAGGGCATGTCTAGACCATGCATAGGCAGAAGATACGATGTACCGCTGAGATAGTTGTTCAGTATGTATCCAAGTTCCCAACATTGTATCGGCACATTCTCCAGGGGGCGGGTAGCAAAACCAGTGGCAATGGTTGACAAGAGCACGATGGATCTATATACACTGAGTTGATTGCGCGTATCAGACACCCATCTCTTGGTTACATTTAGGGGATAGCTATTTTGCACACGTGGTTTCTAGTAATCATCAGCACTATTATCACTCCACGAAACTCTCCTATGTTGTAGCTCAGAGATGCCTGGTAACATATAATCTTCAATATTGTTCTCTGAACTGTTGGAATAAACGATGGTTTGGATCAAGTTAGATAACCATTTCAACTCTATTCTCACTCAAGACATGCATGAACACTCTCACATACAAGGCTTTAGACCACTAATGCTCAATAATTTATAGATTCAATGGATAGATGGAGAATACTGACTGTACCAGCAGATTGCATACATAAACATAAATGAATGGCTAGCTACAGGCAGCAAAGAAGCTTGCAAATCTAATTCATCAAAGCAGAGATAAGATGACAGTTATCTGGCCTTAGACACAAAAGAAAACATGAACAAACTGTTCAAGTGCAAGCATAGAACAACAAAGAGAATGGACATTGAACATATAATAGCAAAAGAAGCTTATATTGCTAGAATGAATATGAGAATCTTGAAGAAACAGAGGAGGAATAATCTCCAGAAGTTGAACCTCTATTACATCTTACTTTTAGCTATTTATAACCTGTTTACAATGCTCCTAAGCTCTCTAGAAGGCTCAGACTCTTAATCTATCCACTCTTTCCCTTAACTGTTTGATTCCCTGAAGGCAAGCATGGATCGGAGGTTTTCTCCTTCTGACAGAAGAGTAACAGCTTTCAAATATTTTGGGTGGTTTGTTGCGTTGTCTAGGATCTTCCGTGCCAGAGATGCCCCATGATGTTGGTTTTGATGAGTTGTGCTGGGTTGTTGATGCTTTTGATGTTTTGGGCAAGTTGTGTTGTCTGCTTCCATGACCATTCTATTTGTTTGGACAAGTTGTGCGTGATGTGGCTACATGATCATTTCTAGTTGATGTGGTTGTGTTGCACTGTCTATTCCCCTTCCGGCCTCTGTTAGATAATGGAAAGGGTCTTTGGGTCTACGTAATTCCTTAAACGTTTATAAATTATTGTTTTTCTGTTATATACAGAAAAACACCTATTATATACAGAAAAACGCTGCATATAGCAAAAAATTCGCCCATTTATGCTTTTCCGGACCTTAAAAAGTCCTTAAACATGGCTTTCTTTATCTATCGGGTCCGCCCTTGGGTCGCTGTCGCCTGTCGCACTTGGCCTGTCCCATGGTTCCCTTTGTATTTCGTTTAAACAATGAAAACACAAAAATACATTGAAAAATGGGCTTTGGCGGATTTCAAATAATCTATATTTTACTTCCCAGACCCTTTCGGGTCCAAGATTCATCGCTATCGGTGCTACCCTGTTTCCCTATGTATTTCGTTAAAACTACGAAAATACACGAAATACATTAAAAATGGCCAATCCGCGGACTTGAAATAATGTGTGATTTTATTCCAAAACCCATCGGGTCCGGATCTTATCGCATTGCGCACATATACATGTAAAGGTTGTGCCCCCTTGGTTTTCCCAATTGTGATCCACCGATGCAATGTGAGCCATCGATTTGCATGCACGATCGACGGTCCACGTTGAATCACCTATCACGATCCCTCCTTCCACACAACTTGCACTGATACGACCCGCCGACATCTCCGAAGATGCGACTCGTCGATAGTGATCATCGGCGATCACTGATCGGCAGTGTCTTGCCGATTGCCATTGTCTGCGACCGCCGATTACTAATTTGCCGCTTAGATCTGGGCCGTTGATCGGCCAGATCTAACGGCTGCTGTGAATTCTTGAGTTCAAGCCTCCAATAATGGTTTTTGGAGTGTTTTAGCCTCCCGATAGTGCATTTTTGCCCTTCCAAGGGCTCTCCTCCCTCACTTGTTTCGATCTTTGGATGATCTTAAACACTTCCAAAGACTTAGGGAGTGCTTTGGAGCATATTTGGATTCATTTGCTTTGGAGACTTTGGGAGTGTTTTGGATCCATTTTTGGGCCAAATGCCAACAAAGCTAACATTCTCCTTCTAGGGATGAAAGCCTCCTTGTGAGGCTTCAAGAACTTCAGAACAATGCCTTTCCTGTAAAAAAACAAGATCAAATATTCCTCCTAGTGTTGCATTGGGCATGGAGTCTATTTAGCATGAAATAAAAGCTTGAAAACAACATATTTACAATACCAAGGCTTAAAAATCTTAACTAAAATAAAGTTCGAAGAACAGCCCATTGACTGGGCTGTCAAAAACATATCCTCCTTCCTTTAATGTATCCCTTTTGAGAAAATAGTCACCAATCAGAAAATTGACCCTTTTTACTTTTCGCTTGGTCAATGTGCATATCAGCAAATTCATCGAAGACTTGCAAAAGCCTATTGATTTGATCCTCTACTTCAAAAACTTTCCAGCGTGTGGTATTATCAAGCAGAGATGGTCTATATTTCACCTCATCTTTGTATGCTTTCAGCCTTGGATGTTTTTCTTGGAAGGTTTTGTACACCTGCTGAATGATAAGGTCTGCTTCATTCTATGTTGTGTCATTTGTGACCTAAAAAGTTAATATAAAAGATGAATCAATGCATTCTTGTGTGGGGGACACAAGAACTTCACCTGTTCCTGCGTCTTCCTTAGAGAAAGCCCCATCAAAGAACATGTCCCAAATTTGTGGGCCTTCTTCCTCTATGATCTAGCAAACTGGCTTTTTACGCTGCGTAGGGGCCAATTGATAAGGCTTGGTAATGTCAAGACAGATCTTATCCATGATAGCCTTGGGCATTGGATTATGGCTAGCTCCAGTGTCTAGAAGGCAATTATGAAGGATTTTATCATGAATGGTCAAAGAGAGATAGAATGATGGGGAGTTGTATTCACAATTTTCAATCATTGAGTTGAGAATAACAGTTGGTTGGTCATCTCACAAATTTACATAGTTAGTGGAAGCTTAGATGACATTAGACTCAAGAGCCTCAAGGGTAGATTTCTTGAAGGACTTATTCTTCATTGGTTCAATCAGAGGCATAGGTATTCTTGGCTTCTGAATTTCTGATTGAAAATTGAAAGAAGAAGGGGACCTGTCAAGGCCTCTTACCTCTATGGCTGGAGTTTTGAGGATGATAGGATCAACTGCTGGTTGCTTCTGCTTATTAGCTTGTTGTTCTGCAGGGACAACAGCTTTATGAGCAGGAGTTTCCTTGACATTATTCATCTTTGACTTCAAATTATATCTTTGTTGATCTTCAGTTTGTAGAACAGCTTCACCATCCCATTCATGGCTGATCTGGTCATTGAATAATGACTCCTCATAGGCAGCTTTGGTTAAAAAAGTGGCGCTTCCTTTGTCTTCCGCACAATGGATCTCATCATCTTCTTCATACTGCTCTTCTTCCATGACTACATTTTGGAAAGGGGCCTTCACCCTTTGGTCTTCATTGGCATCTTTGTTTCTTTGCAAAATTTGCAACTGCTCATTTTCTCTTCTATATGGATTTGGATTTGGAGGAGCAAAGGTATTAGGAATCCTTCCTTTCCCAAAATGCTGCTCAACCTTTAATTTGGAAACTTCAAAGGCTAATGACTCTATCATCTTGGCCATTTTATCAATCTTGGGATCTAAAGATGATGAAGGCTCGCCCCTCTGTCTTCTTCTATCTGCATTACCTTTGAGCTTTTCTGCAGCCATGATGTTTGATTCTATTTCCAAGGCTACATCTTGCATATCAGCCAAAGAAGCACCATTGCCTCTCCCTCAACAGTAAACAGAATTCAGAATCAAAGGCGCTAGCATAGATGAGTCTAGCAAAGGTAGTGGTGGGTTTCACTTCAGTTGGTATCTTGTTGTACATGCGGTTAAATCTCTTATTAAAATCAGATAGAAACTCACCATTTTCCCTTTGTAAGTTCTCAAACTCAGTGTGGTAGTAAAGGAGATCCTTCTTATCCCCCCAATGCTTTAGGAATGCATCATCTAAGGCCTCAATATCTGCTATAGATGCTGGGGTTAGTTCCCTGAACCATTTTCTAGCCTCTCCATCTAGGGTTTGGACAAAGACTCTCATCTAGACATCATCTTCACTAATGTCCAAGTTATCAACATAGCTATAGAATGACTCAAGATGTTCTTCATCTGAAACACCTTTAGCTCTAGTGAACTTAGGCATATACTTTTGATATTCTCCGGTAGGCATAGCATTCAAAGGAGTGGGTAGTATTAGAGGTCCATACCTAGCAGCTATGATTCTTTCCATTTTGGTAGGTGCTTGTAGACATACCATAGTTGTGGTGGCTAAAAGAGTACTGGCAATCAAAATGATAGAGGGTTGAGGAGTGATTGATAAGAATAAAGGAGTATGATGGATAGGAGGTGAGGTCTCCTTTGGGCATACAACAAAAGGAAAACCTAAAAAATAAGGAGCTTTATGAATCTCTAAGAGTTTTTCTTCGCTGCTAGTATTAGAAGCTATACTCTCAACATGTATTTGTTCTATTACAGGTCTTCCTTAAAGAGATATAGGAGATTGTTTAGGTTTATCTGAACCTGATGCTCCTTTCTGCAATACCTTTCTTTCTTTGATGATCTTTTCAGGGTCAGGTACTAGGTCAGCTTGTGACTTCTGAGGATTTCTCCAAGTATGCCTCACAAACTGAGCCAGAAATATGAAGTGGAGTCGCCAAGAGGTTCGGCCTCCAGTAGAGTCGCCAGATAGATTATTACAACCAAAAATGTGTCCAGACTTTGTCTATCATCACAGCTGGATCTGTGTCATTTCCCAAGGAAGTTTAGCTTAAGTTTCCTCTCCCCGGCAACGGCGCCAATTATGTTATCACTCCAGGAAACTCTCCTAGGTTGTAGATCGGAGATGCATGGTAACGTATAATGTTCAATATTGTTCTCTGAACTATTGGAATAAATGATGGTTTGGATCAAGTTAGATAACCATTTCAGCTCTATTTTCACTCAAGGCATGCATGAACGTCTCACCAATACAAGGCTTTAGACCACTAATACTCAATAATTTATAAATTCAATGGATAGATGGAGAATACTGGCTATACCAGAAGATTGCATACATAAACATAAATGAATGACTAGCTACCGACAGCAAAAGATAATACTGACTGTACTGGTAGATGCATATATGACCACATATGAATGGCTAGCTACAGGAAACAAAGAAGCTTGCAAATCTAATTTATCAAAGTAGAGATAAAATGACAGTTATCTGGCCTTAGACACAAAGAAAACATGAACAAATTGTTCAAGTACAAGCATAGAATAGCAAAGAGAATGGACATTGAACATATAATGGCAAAAGAAGCTTATATTGCTAGAATGAATATGAGAAGCTTGAAAGAATAGAGGAGGAATAATCTCTAGAAGTTGAACCTCTATTACATCTTACTTTTAGCTATTTATAATCTGTTTACAATGCTCCTGAGCTCTCTAGAAGTCTCGGAGTCTTAATCTATCCACTCTGTGCCTTAACTGTTTGATTCCCTGAAGGCAAGCATGGCTCAGAGGTTTTCTCCTTTTGACAGAAGAGTAACAGCTTTCAAATATTTTGGGTGGTTTGTTGTGCTGTCCGGGAGTTCTCCAGTGCCAAAGATGCTGCATGATGTTGGTTTTGATGAGCTGTGCTGGGTTGTTGATGCTTTTTGATGTTTTGGGCAAGTTATGTTGTCTGCTTCCATGACCATTCTGTTTGTTTGGACAAGTTGCGCGTGTTGTGGCTCCATGATCATTTATGGTTGATGTGGATGTGTTGCACTGTTTATTCCCCTTCTTGCCTCTGTTAGATAATGGAAAGGGTCTTTGGGCCTATGTAATTCCTTAAACGTTTATAAATGACTGTTTTTCTGTTATATATAGAAAAACACTGCATATAGCAAAAAATCCGCCCATTTCTGCTTTTTCAGAGCTTAAAAAGTCCTTAAACATGGCTTTCTTTATCTATCGGGTCTGCCCTTGGGTCGTTGTCGCCTGTCGCACTCGGCCTATCCCATGGTTCCCTTTGTATTTTATTTAAACAAAAAAAACAAAAAAATACATTGAAAAATGGGCTTTGGCGGATTTCAAATAATATATATTTTACTTCCGAGACCCTTTTGGGTCCGGGCTTCATCGCTATCGGCGATGCCCTGTTTCCCTGTGTATTTCATTAAAACAACGAAAATACACGAAATACATTAAAAATGGCCAATCCGCGGACTTGAAATAATATGTGATTTTATTCTGAAACCCATCGGGTCCGGGTATTATTGCATCGTGCACATATACATGTAAAGACTGTGCCCCTTGGTTTTCCCAATTGCGATTCACCGATGCGATTGACAGTCCACGTTGAATCACCGATCGTGATCGCTCCTTCTACACAACCTCCACCGATGCGACCCGCCGATAGTGATCATCAGTGATCACTGATCGACGGTGTCTTGCGCTGATTGCCACTATCTGCGACCGTCGATTGCCGATTTGCCACTTAGATCTGAGTCGTTGATCGGCCATATCTAACGGCTATTGTGCATTCTTGAGTTCAAGCCTTCGATAATGGTTTTTCATGGTTTTTTAGTGTTTTAGCCTCCCAATAATGCATTTTTGCCCTTCCAAGGGCTCTCCTCCCTCGCTTGTTTCGATATTTGGATGATCTTAAGCACTTCCAAAGACTTAGGGAGTGATTTGGAGCATATTTGCATTCATTTGCATGATTTTAAGCAAACATTGGAGACTTTGGGAGTGTTTTGGATCATCCAAAGATCGAAACAAGTGAGGGAAGAGAGCCGTTAGAAGGGCAAAAATGCACTATCGGGAGGCTAAAATACTCCAAAAACCATGAAAAACCATTATTAGAGGCTTGAACTCAAGAATGCATAGCAGCCATTAGATTTGGCCAATCAACGGCCTAGATCTAAGTGGCAAATCGGCAATTGGCGGTCGCAGACAATGGCAATCGGCGCAAGACATTGCCGATTAGCGATCGCCAATGATCGCTATCGGCGAGTCGCATTGGCGGAGGTGTCGACGGGTCGTATCGGTGTAGGTTGTGTGGAAGGAGCGATCGCGATCGACGATTCAACGTGGACCGTCGATCGCGCGCATAGATCAACGGCCCACGTCACATCGGCGGATCGCAATCGGGAAAACCAAGGGGCACAACGTTTACATGTATATGTGCGTGATGCGATAAGACCCGGACCCGATGGGTTTCGGAATAAAATCACATATTATTTCAAGTCCGCGGATTGGCAATTTTTAATGTATTTCGTGTATTTTCATTGTTTTAATGAAATACACAAGGAAACAGGGCAACGCCGATAGCGATGAAGCTCGGACCCAAAAGGGTCTCGGAAGTAGTAATATATATTATTTGAAATCCGCCAAAGCCCATTTCTCAATGTATTTTTGTGTTTCCGTTGTTTAAACGAAATACAAAGGGAACCATGGGACAGGTCGAGTGCGACAGACGATAACGACCCAAGGGCGGACCCGATAGATAAAGAAAGCTATGTTTAAGGACTTTTTAAGGTCTGGAAAAGCATAAATGGGCGGGTTTTTTGCTTTTCTATATATAACAGAAAAACAGTCATTTATAAATGTTTAAGGAATTACACAGGCCCAAAGACCCTTTCCATTATCTAACAAAGGCTGGAAGGGGAATAGACAGCGCAACACAGCCACATCAAACAGAAATGATCATGGAGCCACAACACACGCAGCTTGTCCAAAAAAACAGACTGGTCATAGAAGCAGACAACGCAGCTTGCCCAAAACATTAGAAGCATCAACAGCCCAGCATCGCTCATCAAAACCAACATCATGGGGCATCTATGGCACGGGAGAACTCCCAGACAGCGCAACAAACCACCCAAAATATCTGAAAGTTGTTACTCTTTTGTCAGAAGGAGAAAATCTTCGAGCCATGTTTACCTTCAAGGAATCAAAGAGTTAAGGGACAGAGTGGATAGATTAAGACTCCAAGCCTTCTAGAGAGCTCAATGGCATTGTAAACAGGTTATAAATAGCTGAAAGTAAGATGTAATATAGGTTCAATGTTTGGAGATTGTTTCTCCTCTGTTTCTTCAAGCTTCTCATCTTCATTCTAGCAATATAAACTTCTTTTGCTATTATATGTTCAATGTCCATTCTCTTTGTTGTTCTATGCTTGCACTTGAACAGTTTGTTCATGTTTTCTTTTGTTTCTAAGGCCAGATAACTATCATCTTATCTCTGCTTTGATGAATCAGATTTGCAAGCTTCTTTATTGCCTATAGTTAGCCATTCATATGTGGTCATATATGCATTTGCCGGTATAGTCAGTATTCTTCTTTGTTGCCTATAGCTAGCCATTCATTTATGTTTATGTATGCAATTTGCTGGTACAATCAGTATTCTCCATCTATCCATTGAATCTATAAATTATTGAGCATTAGTGGTCTAAAGCCTTGTATTGGTAAGAGTGTTCATGCATGTCTTGAGTGAGAATAGAGCTGAAATGGTTATCTAACTTGATCCAAACCATCATTTATTCCAATAGTTCAGAGAACAATATTGAAGATTATATGTTACCAGGCATCTCCAAGCTACAACCTAGGAGAGTTTCCTGGAGTGATAACATAATTGGCGCCATTGCCTGGGAGAGGAAATTGAAGCTCAACTTCCCTGGGAAACGACAGAGATCCATCTTTGATGATAGACAAAGTCTGGACACATTTTTGGTTGTAATCATCTATCTGGCGACTCTACTAGAGGCCAAACCTATTGGCGACTCCACTTCATAGTTCAGGCTCAGCTTGTGAGTTATACTTGGAGAAATCCTCAGAAGTCACAAGCTGACCCAGTACCTGACCCTGAAAAGATCATCAAAGAAAGAAAGGTATTGCAGAAAGGAGCATCAGGTTCAGATAAACCTAAACAATCTCCTATATCTCTTCAAGGAAGACCTGTAATAGAACAAATACATGTTGAGAGTATCGCTTCTAATACTAGCAGCGAAGAAAAACTCTTAGAGATTCATAAAGATCCTTATTCTTTAGGTTTTCCTTTTGTTGTATGCCCAAAGGAAACCTCACCCCCTATCCATCATACTCCTTTAGACTTATCAATCACTCCTCAGCCCTCTATCATTTTGACTGCCAGTACTCTTTTAGCCACCACAGCTATGGCAGGTCCACAAGCACCTACCAAAATGGAAAGAATCATAGCTGCTAGGTATGGACCTCTAATACTGCCCACTCCTTTGAATGCTATGCCTACTGGAGAATAGCAGAAGTATATGCCTAAGTTCACTGGAACTGAAGGTGTTTCAACTGAAGAACATCTTGAGTCATTATATAGCTATGCTGATAACTTGGACATTAGTGAAGATGATGTCTGAATGAGAGTCTTTGTCCAAAGCCTAGATGGAGAGGCTAGAAAATGGTTCAGGGAACTGATCCCAGCATCTATAGCAGATATTGAGGCCTTAGATGATGCGTTCCTAAAGAATTGGGGGGATAAGAAGGATCTCTTTTACTACCACACTGAGTTTGGGAACTTACAAAAGGAAAATGGTGAGCTGCTGTCTGATTTTAATAAGAGATTTAACCGCATGTACAACAAGATACCAGCTGAAGTGAAACCCACCACTACCTCTGTTAGACTCATCTATGCCATCACCTTTGATTCTGACTTCTGTTTACTGTTGAGGGAGAGGCGATGTGCTTCTTTGGCTGATATGCAAGATGCAGCCCTGGAAGTAGAATCAAACATCATGGCTGCAAAAAAGCTCAAAGGTAATGCGGATAGAAGAAGACAGAGGGGCAAGCCTTCATCATCTTCAGATCCCAAGATTGATAAAATGGCCGAGATGATAAAGTCATTAGCCTCTAAAGTTTCCAAATTAAAGGTTGAGCAGCATTCTGGGAAAGGAAGGGTTCCTAATACCTGTGCTCCTCCAAATCCAAATCCATATAGAAGAGCAAATGAGTAGTGGCAGATTTTGCAAAGAAACAAAGATGCCAATGAAGACCAAAGGGTGAAGGCCCCTTTCCAAAGTGCAATCATGGAAGAAGAGCAGTATGAAGAAGATGATGAGATCCATTGTATGGAAGACAAAGGCAGCGCCACTTTTTTGACCAAAGCTGCCTATGAGGAGTCATTATTCAATGACCAGATCAGCGAAGAATGGGATGGTGATGTTGTTCTACAAACTGAAGATCAACAAAGATATAATCTGAAGTCAAAGATGAATAATGTCAAGGAAAAACCTGCTCATAAAGCTGTTGTCCCTGTAGAATAACAAGCTAATAAGCACAAGCAACCAGCAGTTGATCCTATCATCCTCAAAACTCCAACCATAGAGGTAAGAGGCCTTGACAAGTCCCCTTCTTCTTTCAGTTTTCAATCAGAAATTCAGAAGCCAAGAATACCTATGCCTTTGATTGAACTAGTGAAGAATGAGTCCTTCAAGAAATATACCCTTGAGGCTCTTGATCCTAATGCCATCCAAGCTTCCATTGACTATGTAAATCTGCAAGATGACCAACCAGCTGTTATTCTCAGCCCAATGATTGAAAATTGTGAAGACAGCTCCCCATCATTCTATGTCTCTCTGACCATTCATGATAAATCCTTCATAATTTCCTTCTAGACACTGGAGCTAGCCATAATCCAATGCCCAAGGCTGTCATGGATAAGCTCGGTCTTGACACTACTAAGCCTTATCAGTTGGCCTCTACGCAGCTTAAAAAACCAATTTGCAAGATCACAGAGGAAGAAGGCCCACAAATTTGGGACATGTTCCTTGATGGGGCTTGCTCTAAGGAAGCTGCAGGAACAGGTGAAGTTCTTGTGTCCCCCACACAAGAATGCATTGATTCATCTTTTATATTAACTTTTTAGGTCACAAATGACACAACATAGAATGAAGCAGACCTTATCATTCAGCAGGTGTACAAAACCTTCCAAGAAAAACATCCAAGGCTGAAAGCATACAGAGATGAGGTGAAATATAGACCATCTCTGCTTGATAATACCACACGCTGGAAAGTTTTTGAAGTAGAGGATCAAATCAATAGGCTTTTGCAAGTCTTCGATGAATTTGCTGATATGCACATTGACCAAGCGAAAGGTAAAAAGGGTCAATTTTCTGATTGGTGACTATTTTCTCAAAAGGGATACATTAAAGGAAGGAGGATATGTTTTTGACAGCCCAGTCAATGGGCTGTTCTTCGAACTTTATTTTAGTTAAGGTTTTTAAGCCTTGGTATTGTAAATATGTTGTTTTCAAGCTTTTATTTCATGCTAAATAGACTCCATGCCCAATGCAACAATAGGAGGAAGATTTGATCTTGTTTTTTTTACAGAAAAGACATTGTTCTGTAGTTCTTGAAGCCTCATAGGGAGGCTTTCATCCCCAGAAGGAGCCAATGTTAGCTTTGCTGGTGTTTGGCCCAAAAATGGATCCAAAACACTCCCAAAGTCTCCAAAGTTTGCTTAAAATCATGCAAATGAATGCAAATATGCTCCAAATCACTCCCTAAGTCTTTGGAAGTGCTTAAGATCATCCAAAGATCGAAACAAGCGAGGGAGGAGAGCCCTTGGAAGGGAAAAAAAATGAACTATCGGGAGGCTAAAACACTCCAAAAACCATAAAAAACCATTATCAGAGGCTTGAACTCAAGTATGCACAGTAGCCATTAGATCTGGCCGATCAACGGCCCAGATCTAAGCGACAAATCGGCAATCGGCGTTCGCAGACAATGGCAATCGGCGCAAGACACCGTCGATCAGCGATCACCGATGGTCGCTGTCGACGGGTCGCATCAGTGGAGGTTGTGTGGAAGGAGCGATGGCGATCGACGATTCAACGTGGACCGTCGATCGCACGCGCAGATCGACGACCCACGTCGCATCGACTAATCGCAATTGAGAAAACCAAGGGGCACAACCTTTACATGTATATGTGTGCGATGCGATAAGACTCGGACCCGATGGGTTTCGAAATAAAATCACATATTATTTCAAGTCCGCAGATTGGCCATTTTTAATGTATTTCTTGTATTTTCATTGTTTTAACGAAATACACAAGGAAATAGGGCAGCGCCGATAGCGATGAAGACCGGACCCGAAAGGGTCTGGGAACTAAAATATATATTATTTGAAATCCGCGAAAGCCCATTTTTCAATGTATTTTTGTGTTTTCATTGTTTAAACAAAATACAAAGGGAACCATGGGACAGGCCGAGTACGACAGGCAACAGTGACCCAATGGCGGACCCGATAGATAAAGAAAGCCATGTTTAAGGACTTTTTAAGGTCCAGAAAAGCAGAAATGGGTGGGTTTTTTGCTATATGCAACATTTTTTCTATATATAACAGGCGTTTTTCTGTATATAACAGAAAAACAATGATTTATAAACATTTAAGGAATTACGCAAGCCCGAAGACCCTTTCCATTATCAAACAGAGGCAGGAAGGGGAATAGACAGCGCAACACAACCACATCAACCAGAAATGATCATGGAGCCACAACACGCACAGCTTGTCCAAACAAATAGAATGGTCATGGAAGCAGACAGTGCAGCTTGCACAAAACATCAGAAGCATCAACAGCCCAGCACAGCTCATCAGAACCAACATCATGGGGCATCTCTGGCACGAGAGAACTCCTAAACAGCGCAACAAACCACCCAAAATATCTGAAAGCTGTTACTCTTTTGTCAGAAGGAGAAAACCTCTGAACCATGCTTGCCTTCAGGGAATCAAATAGTTAAGGGACAGAGTGGATAGATTAAAACTTCGAGCCTTCTAGAGAGCTCAGGAGCATTGTAAACAGGTTATAAATAGCTGAAAGTAAGATGTAATAGAGGTTCAACTTCTGGAGATTATTCCTCCTTTGTTCTTTCAAGCTTCTCATCTTCATTCTAGCAATATAAGCTTCTTTTTCCATTATATGTTCAATTTCCATTCTCTTTGTTGTTCTATGCTTGCACTTGAACAATTTGTTCATGTTTTCTTTGTGTCTAAGGCCAGATAACTGTCATCTTATCTATGCTTTGATAAATTAGATTTGCAAGCTTCTTTGCTACTTGTAGCTAGCCATTCATATGTGGTCATATATGCATCTGTCAGTACAGTCAATATTATCTTTCGCTGCATGTAGCTAGTCATTCATTTATGTTTATGTGTGCAATCTGCTGGTATAGTCAATATTCTCCATCTATCCATTGAATTTATAAATTATTGAGCATTAGTGGTCTAAATCCTTGTATTGGTGAGAGCATTCATGCATGCCTTGAGTGAAAACAGAGCTGAAATGGTTATCTAATTTGATCCAAACCATCATTTATTCCAATAGTTCAAAGAACAATATTGAAGATTATATGTTACCAGCCATCTCCGATCTACAACCTAGGAGAGTTTCCTGGAGTGATAACAAGTACTACACAGTGGCAGGCACTGAATAGTTTAGCATGCCTCATATTAGTTCATGCTGTATAGAGCCTATATATGGGTGGCATGCGGGGACTAGAGATGAGGGCCAAAGGGATTCCATCAATTGTCAGGGCTATGCTGTAACAGGTCTACCTATGGGATGCAAGGATTCAGTTGATCGATAGATCACTCATGATGAACAAAGTTGTGGAAGTGAGTGATATAGTTTGCCCTTGGGATGACACATGGGGGTGCATAAAGGGTTTCATCATATGGGGAGGTAGACAATCTCTATTGTTGCACAAGTTCGGAGATAGATTTGGATGGGTAGGCCTTAGTACCATGGATATGCCTAGGCAGGATGTGTCTTGCCTCTTTCAGTGTTCCACCATCGAGTTCCAGGAGAGGAGGATACTATCTGCACACGGTCGGGAGTATGACATAATCAGAGTAGTGCAAGCATGGTGGAACCACTCTGGGACTAGTAGGGAATTGGGGCGTCATAGCTCAATAACCTTTAGGGATGTGTCGGCTACTACAAGGGGAGATCATACAAATTTTCCCTTGGGCTTTAGCAAGTCACTAATGGAGCAAGGGACTTCTGGTACTTACACCAGGCAGGACAATGAGTGGAGTGAGGGGAGCTTCATGTTGGACAAGATGGCTTGGGATCTTGGTATTGAAGGATTCTTTCATATCAAGACATTGTTGAGGTCAGGGACGATTCAGTGGCACATCTGGGATGCTGGCACATGTTGCAATGACATTGGGGAGCAACAGTTAGAGAGGATGCGTGTTCAGGCATTGCTTGAGGACAAGCGATTTTTGGAGCATTGGAAGAACTTGCCGGATGAGGATGCCACCTGGGAGGGTGAGCACATATTGGAGCACCCATCTTTGAGATTGCTTGAGGGCAAGCAACATTTGGGAGGGGAGGACTGTTAGCTCTGCTACAAGCTTCAGCATTTGGAGGACTAAAAGTTCAGATTGGCCATGCGTTTATGTAGAAAAAGGGAGCTCGCAGCAGTCATTCACCTTCTTCCCCTTCAGCTTCCTCATACTCTCTTAACCCTCCGTACCTCTGTTTTTCTCTTAAAGCCTCTTAAGTCCCTCACTTTTCCCTATTTCCTCGCCTAATCCTTGTTAACTCTTTGCCTCCTTTTCTTCCCTTGCGATGCAATCTTATCGCAATCGCGCATTAGCCCCGCTACCTCCGTCTGTTCCCTTGACCCCCTCTGATGCGATTTTACGATGCAATTTGATCTCTATTGCAGATCACACCCATTTGTTTCAAAGCTCCTCCCTTTGTCTTCCACCGATGCGATATCACGATCTCTCCTCCACCGTCCGATCAATCCCGACAATCCAACGGCCCGCGTTTGTTTGCGCCCGCCTCCGAAGTACCGATGAGATGTTCATCGGCGATCGCAAGTCGCAGGGTCAGGGCTTGATGTTAATGTACACCACTCCATTTCCGCCGATGCGATATCAGGTGCCGGACCTGATATGACTCACCATTCCTTTGTATAAAGTCTCATGTCCACTTTTCCGTCTCCGATAGTGTATTTTCCATATTTCATAGCTTTCACCGCAAAACAATCTTTGCCGTCCATTTTTGTCATGCAATGGTTAATAGTCATGCCCAACCCATCGCCCATTTTCAATACAAGGATTGTGTTTTAGCAGCCCTGTGCACCCGAAAAAGGAAGGAGACTGTGATCCAAATACTCTCCGCAGTTAATATTTCAGCTACCACATTCAAGAGCAGAATGGCCGAAGGACAGAAAGGACGACCTCGAGCAGTGAAAAGCATTTATTAGGCATGGAATTTCATCCATATCTGCCCTAGCAAGACTACAGAGCACCAGAAAGAGTCAATTTTGTCCATTAAAATAGTCAGAATGTATCAGAGCCCATATCTAATTGTAAATGCGGTTGGTGATCCATTAAGACACCTCCACGCATACCCTAGCAGAGATTTTTGTAAACAGACTCTATATATACTGAAAAGAATGATGTAATGAGTTTGATGGGTGTTAGATGAGTGCTAGTTTGTTGTAAGTTTCAACTTCTGGAGACTGTAAATACTGTGAGACCTGCAGCGTCTGGTCTTCATTTCCAACTAATACAAGCTTCTTTTGTTGTCATTTGCTCACTTTTCACTTCCTCTATGTTCCAGGCTGTGCCTACTTTGCATTAATTCATGTACTGTGAATGTTTGGCATCAGAGGGGTTGTCATCCCACCTCTATGTTAGAATTTAGCATGTCTCATTGAATTTACTTACAAGTTTCTGTTGTTTTAATACCAGAGAGTTGTCATCATGTCTGTGTATTAGATAATAGATTTACAGACCTTCTAATTGGTTCCAACCCGCCATCACAGGGTCCTGTGCATCTGTTGGTGGGGTCAGTCTTCTCCATCCTCACGTTTTCCTTAAGATATGAGTAATTGGTGGTTAAAAACCTTGTAATTTGGGGGTGTTCACCCATGTCTGGGGTTAATCATAGTAGGAGTGGTTATCTGGCTTGAATGTGCAGCATATCTTTCATTCATCCATCATTTTATCCAACATTTTGTTGAGTTTGTAATGTTCCCGAGCATCACTGATATACAACGTAGGTGAGTTTCTTGGGGTGATAACAAGGACTATCATGTCCCTTCTCAAACACATTTGTAATAGGGTGCTGCTACATAATTTTGCACAATTTTGGCTAAGGAAGAGAACCCATCGTTTTCGACTTAGGGACTTAGGAGGCAAATCGACTTAATTTGGTTGCTAGTGGAATGTTGGGGCCACCAACATGGGAATTCGAATTGGCCCATTCTAATAGCTTGGATGGAAAGTCGAATAGGTGGATGGAGGGGCCCACGTGAGGCAAGGGAGGCCCAAGAAGTTATAGGGAGAGAGCAACTCTCATTTTGGGATGCATTCATACATCTTGCAAACAAAATCACTTGACTGTTCACTATGTTGTTTAGCTCAATCAACCGATTATTTAGCCAAGAATCTCTCAAGCGAGAGATTCAACCTCTAACTCGAGGGACCATCTGTGTCCTCCCTAGAGAGACAATTCTACAAGGATTTCAGGAGTTCCGGGGCAGTGACATAGAACCACCAACCAACACAGAGCAAGGAGTGTATTTCTAGGCAGCCAGGAAACACACAAAGGGAGATTGAGGCAAGTAGAGATCTGATTGCTTGTCCAGGAGTTGGGGAGCTGAGGTATCAACATTAGACCAATGTTCTTGCTGGGTTTTATAGCAAGTTGAGCTAGCATTCTAGTAATTCGAACTGTTGGGCTGGGGGACAGTGCAGAGGCCACACAACAGTTCTTCGTAGTACTTGGGAGTAGCTGAGTTGGGCCAAGAGATCATCTGGGGAGTGAAGGATTAGATAGCATGGGTGAACTCAGCATTTTTGAGAAGTTTTCAAGTGGATTTACAAGCAGTTTCCAGCAAGTCGAAATTGGCAGTTAGAGGTGAGGTGAGGCTCCAAGGGGGTCGAAAATTGAATTCTAAACCAGCAAAAATCCTTTCTGGGTTTTCCTGGGTTTTTCCCAAGGATCCCAAATATAAAGTTTCATAATATTCTAAATACCGAAGGTGGGGTTTTAAGCTGTATCTTTGCAGCAGACAATGTAGAATTATTGGTGATTGAATAGTGCCTTTGGGGGTCGATTTTGGGTAGTCCAAATAGGGCCAAACCATTTCTGGGTTTTGGCCAAGGAGTCGGGTTAAAAGCATATAAATTTTTGGGCAGTTTCAGTGCACCTTCCAGCCATTTGAACTTCAATAGAGCAGTAGTTTCTAGGCAGCGCAGTGCAGATTGGTGTAGCAGCTGGGCAACCTTCAGCTCAACCATTTTCCTACCTAGGTTTGGTCTTGCTTGTCCTTTCAAACAAGCCCAGGTGCACCATTCCATCATCTATTCTATTTGACTTGCAGAAATATAATAAAATGGCTCAAAAGTTCCCCATTTGCAACTTTTGTATGGGTGTTTAATGAATATTTCGTTTTTGTAATTTCCTGCATGTATTATTTGCTTGTTATCACTTGTATGCCTATTAAGGATCATTACATGTGGACTCCATCAAAAATCATCTAATTCCCTACATTGCAAAGCTTGATACTTCCAAGATGATGTATGATGCTCTAACTAATCTATTCACTATCAAGAATGTTGGTCAGTCCATGAGCCTAAAGAATGATATTTGTGATGTAAGGATGACAAATGATGGCACCGCGGCTTCATATTTCTCAAGGATTTCTCAAATAAGAGATCGACTTTCAACAATTGGAGAAACTACTTCTGAGAACAAACTTGTGACTACGATACTCAATAGTCTACCTAGATCATGGGATGCATTTGCAGTAGGTATAAGCAGCTAGAAGGAAGCTACTTCATTTGAACAACTTTGGACCTCTTGTGCTCAAGAAGAATCAAGGCTTATATCAAGAGATAAAAAGGAAGAAGCTTCTCAAGCACTTGCAGCTCGCTTCAAGAGAAGTAGAGGAAAGAAGTGTGGCTTTCAAAACAAGAAGTCAGGAAGAAAATCACCTCCTCCCCGAAGGAAGAAGGATATGTCAAGAATTCAATGTTATGGTTGTCAGAAATTTGGACATTTCAAAATGGATTGTCTTGAATTGGCTAACATCAAAAAGAGAAAGGGAAAACAACATGCTTCTAGAACCGATGTTGATGATGATCATCCAAAGAAGCCTGAAGGTGGCAAAGATTTCTTTTACTTTTATGCTCTAACAGGTTATATTGCAAACGATGATGACATGTGGTTGTCAGATAGTGGTGCATCAAGACATACGACTAGAGATCGTGGAAATCTCTCTAGCATGATGGAAAAGAGGTTGTCCCAAAGGGTAGATCTTGGAGACAACCACAACTTTGCAATCAAAGGAGTGGAAAGGCATCCATAGAGTTGGAATCTGGTGACAATGTGCATCTCAACAATGTTTTATATGTACCAGGTTTGAAAAAGAATCTAGTCTCTATTTCATGCTTAGGAGATAAAGGAGATATACTAGCTTTTGTGGATGGAAAAATACTTGTATGATTAAAGGACTCTAGTATATATGATGCTAGAATTGTTGGGATTTGTGATGGAAGATTGTACAGGGTCGTAAGTCAACCATATCAAGCCTTAGTACATGATGAAATCAATTTGCATGAGCTATGGCATAGAAGATATGGTCACCTTCATTATAGAGCATTACCTTAATTGGATCAAATAGTTTCAAGTCCTAAATTATAGATAGATCATGAAGGTGTTTGTAAAGGTTGTTCACTTGGAAAGAATATCAAGAAACCCTATCCAAGTAGTGACAATATATCTAAAGAAGTTTTGAATTTAATTCACTTTGATGTATGTGGTCTTATTCCTATAAGATCGCTTGGAGGTTTATTGTACTATGTAACATTTATTGATGACTTCTCTCGTAAGACATTGATCTATCTCATGAAGTACAAGGATGAAGTTTTAACGAGGTTTCTAGAATTCAAAACTGGAGTGGAGAACTTGAAAGGTAATAAGATCAATATTTTGAGATCTGAGAATGGAGGAGAGTGCACCTCAAAAAAACTTGTTTCTTTATGCTAGAAAGCTAGGATTGAGAGGGAGTTAATTGTCCTCTATAATCCACAACATAATGGTTTAGCAGAACAAAAGAATAGGCCCATTGAAGAGTTTTTCAAGGCCATGATACATGATCAAGACTTGTCGATGTTCTTATGGGGAGAAGCATTAACAGTTGTATATATTCAAAATCAAATTCTTCATCAAATCCTTGAAGACATGAGTCCTGAAGACACGTTTTCTAGATGAAAGCCAGAGGTTGGACATATGAGAATATTTTGTTGCTCGGTCTACATTCATGTTCCTAAGGACAAAAGGAACAAGCTTCAACCTTCAGGAAATAAATGCATATCTATTGGTTTTAGTGAATTGTCAAATGCCTATAGAATCTACATTCTAGAGGAACGACAGATTGAGGTCAATCGGGATGTCACCTTTGATGAAAAGGTTGCATATTGGAAATCTAAGGAAGTATTCATGGAATCCTATGATGAAGTAAAATAGTTGGCTTTAAAGGAAGAGAATTTGAGTTCTACATCAAGTAACAATATAAACTATAAACTCAAAACATGAACTCTGGCCCAAAAAACCCCTTAAAAACATCAAAAACAATGCTAAAAACGAAAAGTGTTGATGTTGGAATAACATCTTTTCTTCTAGGGTAAATTTTCGACATGTTTTAAAAATAGTGGTGAAAACCAATTTTTTGTGCAAAAATTGTCCAAAAAACACCCTCAAAACGAAAAGTGTTGACGCTCGGATAACACTTTTTTTTAAAGAGTAAAATTTCAACATTTCAAAATAATGACGTAAAATATTTTATTATGACCCCGAAAAACATTAAAATTTCAAAAGAATAATGAAAACATAAAATA